>RWGY01000034.1:3066499-3169545 GCA_007726485.1 Eragrostis curvula | reverse complement strand
TCAAGATCATGGGTGGGGTAATGCTCTTCATGTCGCTTAAGCTGCCGAGAGACATAAGCAATTACTCTGCCATCCTGCATCAGCACACAACCAAGACCAGTACCAGAAGCATCACAATACACATCAAATGGCTTGGTGATATCAGGCTTGAGCTAAAACTGGAGCGGTAGGTGAGAAGCTTCTTCAGATTCTGGAATGCATCACCACACTGCGGGGCTCCATACAAATCTCACATTCTTCTTCAGCAACTCAGTAATGGGCTTGGAGATCTTAGAGAAATTCGGAATATAATAAACCGACGGTAATAACCAGCCAAACCCAAAAGCTGCGAATCTGAGAGACAGTCGTAGGTGCATTCCAAATCCAGCCATCCTGCACCTTGCTTGGATCAACTGCAATGCCCTCTGCTGATATGACATGGCCAGAAAAGGCACCTTCACTAAGCCAGAACTCGCACTTGCTGGTGAAACTTAGCGTACAGCTGGTGATCTCGCAAACGCTTGCCACACAATCCTGAGGGCTGCTCATGGTCCCTCCTCTGTCTCTGAATAGATCAATATGTCGTCAATGAACACCACGACAAACTTGTCCAACTCTGGCATGAACACTGAGTTCATCAAGTACATGAAGTACGCAGGTGCATTGGTCAAACCGAAAGACATCACCAAGTACTCATAGAGTCCATATCTGGTAGAGAAAGCAGTCTTCGGAATGTCCTCTGCACGTATCTTAATCTGATGATACCCAGAACGGAGATCAATCTTGGAGAACACCTTAGCTCTAGCTAGCTGATCAAACAAGATATCAATGCGAGGGCAACGGATACTTGTTCTTGATGGTCACAGCATTCAGTGGCCTATAGTCCACACATAGCCTGAGTGCATGGTCCTTCTTCTTCACAAACAAGGCTGGACAACCCAAGGTGAAGAGCTTGGGCGAATAAAACCCTTGTCCAGCAACTCCTTCAACTGCACCTTCAACTCTGCTAACTCATTAGGTGGCATCTTATACTGTCTCCTAGATATAGGTGATGTGCCTGGCTGCAAGTCAATGCGAAACTCCACATCTCGATCTGGTGGCATGCCTGGCCAATCATCTGGGAACACATCTGGGTACTCGCGCACCACAGGAATCACATCCAGACTCTTGCCAACGGCCTGATGCACTGACGGTCTCGATGTGGTCAACAAAGATAGCTGAAGAGTGACCTTGCCGTGCATAGGAGAATCCAAGTGAACAAGACGGAGAGAAGTATCAAGTACAGCCTTGTGGACCCTCATCCAACCCATACCAAGTATCACATCTAAACCCTGACCGTCCAACACAATAAGATGGGTCGATTAGATCTGTCCAGCAAGGTCAATAGGAGCATTACGCACTATCTGTCTCGTCATAATGCGGCCTCCTGGTGTACTGATCACGTACGGAGTCTCCAAGGAAGAAATCACAAGACCAAGTTGTCGAGTACAAGCTAAACTGACGAACTCATGTGTCGCACCTGAATCAAACAAGATAACCCACGGGCTCGTGACGCATAGAAAACGTACCAGCTAGAACCTGCTCACCCTCTGGAACCTCCTCTGCAGTGGTGTAGTTAACGCGCCCAGTCTTGACTGGCGCGTTCCTGCCCTGCTGGCGCTGCTGTCCTGCTGCCTGAACTGGAGCCTTCTGCGCGTTGTTCTGCCTAGGTGCTGCACGGCAGTCACGCGCGAAGTGCCCCACCTGTCCACAGTTGTAGCACGGGAAACCTCTGCCTGCCTGCTGCTGCTGCTGCTGCTGCGAGCGCTGCTGCTGCTGTGGCTGTCTCTGAGCAAACTGCTGCTGCTGCTGAGGCGGGCGCTGGTACTGGGGAGGTGCAAGGTACCTCTGTCCACTGGGAGCGGTGTACACAAGGCGTGGCCTGGCTGAAGTGTTGCCAGACGGTGGTGCCACAGCCTTCCTCTTCCTCTTGTCGTCCTGGTGTGCCCTGATGGCATCCTCCATCACTATCGCTGCACTGACAAGCTCGTCAAAGGTACCACCGGCGTTCAGGACAAGCCGGGACTGAAGCTTGGTAGACAAGCCTCTCAAGAAACACGCCTTCTGCTTGGCGGGCGTGTCTACCTGGTCTGGAGCAAACTGGGCCAGGTGGTTGAACACCTGGGCGTAGTCGAACACGTTCCTGCCTCCCTGCCTGAGGTCCAGGAACTCTCTGAGCTTCCGCTGCATAATGCCAGGCGGAATGTGGAACGAGCGAAAGGCCTATCTGAACTGTGCCCAAGTCAACTGCTGACCGGCCGGAAGAGTGGCAAGGTGAGCTGCCCACCATCCTCCAGCCGACCCCTGAAGCTGCTGCGCCGCGAACAGTGTCTTCTGCACCTCTGTGCAGGCAGGAAGGAGCCCAAACTTGGACTCCACGGTGCGCAGCCAAGACTCCGCCTCCATCGGGTCAGTAGACCCGGAAAAGACAGGCGGGTGAGTAGCCAGGAAGTCTGCGTAGGTGCAGCCTGGCTGTGGACCCTGACGGTTGCCACCCTGCTGGGTGACGGCCTGAACGAGAGTCCTGAGCAAGTCCGTCTGGTTAGCCATCGCCTCCGCCAGCAAGTGCTGCGGCGGGGGTGGTGGCGGTGGCGGACGACGCGGCGGCATCCTGCCAAATCAAAATCATCACCGTTAGCTCCAAGATACAACATTATTCAATTTGGCACAATTGAAATGCAAGAAAGGCCATAAGCATCCATAGAGAGAGTTTGCAAGAAAAATCCCACAAACTGCTCCAAACAGAACAACCATGCTAAATAAAATTAGAACATGGTAAAGGACTTCTGGAGAATTGTAGCAAGTAGCTACATGAAGCCTTTCACGCACAAACACAGGTGCAACGGTTCTTCAAAGCAACAGACTGCAATCTATCTTGACTGCGAGCAGCAGTCACAAAAACGAAAACTGGCACTTCTGGAGACGTCAATAGGGAAAAGTCAGAACATCAAACTTGTAGACAACTTAGATATCTTTCTAACGAGTACTCAAATGCCTCAAACGGACAAGCAGAGCTAGAGATATCGATTTTCGAAGTTGGCAGACAGATTCTGGAAAAACTGGTCGAAGCTGAAATTTGGTTCCAATTGGTCGACAGATTTGAGGATCTTAGGGACAGAATTTCGTTGGTAAGTCTGAAGCAAAGTTTTTGTTCATGTTGTAATCTTTCCAGCAAGTCTTGGTTTGTAAATTTTGGCCCAGCGGTTTTAGAGTTACGAATTTTTCAAGTTAGCTTGTCAGTCAGAAATTTCTGAGTGATCTGAAATTTGTGGGAGTGTTTTAAATCATGAAGATGCAATGCATGCACGACCTATACGTCCTCACAAAATAAAATTTTTGCCCAAGTATAGCAGGCCGTAGACAGTGGTGGCAACTAAGTCGCACTCACAAACGTTTCTACACGATCTACGCGCGAGTTAGTGTACCTGCAGAAAGCACACAACGTCACCTCAAACAACCTACTCAGGTGACGTAACTTTGCAGAAAATAAATGCATGGCTCAATCCTCATCATCTCATGAACTCGATGGTTCATGCCAGAAAATCAATGTCACCCATGAACTCGATGGTCCATACCAGAAAATACCATATCCACGGAGCCATACATGATCCTTACCTTATTACCTGGGCGTTGGTGCGTCGTTACAGAAAATAACAATCAACTCCTATTACCACCTGATTACTCTAACATCCTTATAATGGGCTTTTCGTTCCTCACACGTATGTGGTTAGATTTTCGAAAATAGGCCGTTTATATGATGTACTGTCCCAACATGGCTCTGGTACCAGCTGAAGCGTCTCCGCTTTTCGCAGGATCGAGTCGGTCAAGCGCTGATGAACAGACGCAACAGTACAACATATAAAGAGCACAAATTAAGTCTTTAAGTGATTACATTAATCCAATTAAAACATAGAGTCGCACAGCGGAAATTAACGATACAAGTACAAGTCCAAAGCTAGAATAAATACAAGCGCACGCGCTCACGATACACAAGAACCCGCATCCAAAGCCATGAAAATGCGGACTCGAGAGGATATCACTCCTCAGTCTCCCAGTGGGCTGTCCAACCAAAGGGAAGCTGGCCATCCCACAGTCCACCTCCACCCGTAGAGTCAGGGATGAAGGTGCTACCTGCAATAAAATATAAAGAACCAAACCCTGAGCAACTAATACTCAGCAAGTCTTACCCGTCAACGTGGCTATCTACAGCCGACTCCTAATATGCAAGGCTACAAAGGGGTGGTTGACTCAATATCATAACTCGCACTAATTACTGGATCCTTACTTTCAAATTTTTATTTCCAAGTTAAGTACTTATCCGAAAAACAGTGTGCATATCTCTAAAACAGATAATAAGTAACAATACATCAACAGTGACAGTATATATATAGAAATGTAAATAACAGCAATGTAAATAGACTAGCATCATCATATCATCACTCATATCACACTACGATGTGACGCAGTGAGCAAGGTTGCTCTTGACCGAGAGCGGCGGCATCGATGTACATCCTGCAGGAGAAAACCTGACCACACGCCACGCACGCGCAAAAGTCGCATGCAGCAACCGTTCGCGAAGGTCCCCCTAGAGCTGGCTGGGTCTCACACCTCCCGAGAAAGGCCTTCCCGCACTGTCCTCTTCCCAGATGTACGCCCCGATTGGGAAGCATCCTTTCTCTCCCGAATACCATGATAGAAAGTGCAAGTATCCGCAAGACACCAGGGCAATCTACGCTACTAAGTTTACTAGGCCCATAAAAACACTAGCATGTGATCAGTACGTTCGAACTTGCTCAACAGGGCTAACAACGGACGGTCCTTAACCGACACAGACGGGGCTACCACCGTGAAGGCCCAGCCTTCTCGCACCATCCTACACAAACAATTCCCTGTCCGGTCTCAACAATTCCTAAATCCAGCTAGTACAATCCAGGGTGAACCTACCTCGCGAATGGGACCTACCACTCGACTTCTACCGTCCGCTAGCCACTAAGCCTAGCAAGTTCTAACGTAACCTAGACCACATCTACAAAAATAGGACACAAGGTAGGATATGGAAGGGTAATCCTAATGCATTTCTAAGGTTTCACATCAACTCCTAATAAACCTAATGCACAAACATTGACTAGCCCCAATCAAGTGTGAAAATAAAAATCCTAAATAGGGAGGCATGCACCGGGGCTTGCCTGGCTCAGAAGCGTAGCTAACGGGGTCAGCGGGGTCAGTGTCCTGCTGCGGCTGCTCCTCCTGCACCTCCTGGGTCTGCTCCTCCGGCAGCTGGAAGTCGAGCGGCTCTGGAGTCGTCTCTGTCACTACACGTTATGACAAGGAAATAATGCAAAGTTAGATGCAAGAATATGATGCAATTAATGATTTAATTACTTGATAGGACAGTCGTTTACACGGTAAGTGCAAATGATTAACTTTGTTAATTAATTTCGTCTGGAGTATTTCCTTCATTAACTTTTAATTAAGTTCACCATTAATCAATTTGGGTAGGTTAAATGAATAATGTGATTTCAAAAATTAATTTATGTCCAGTGGCATTTTTCTGGTGAAAGGCACCACTGGAAGTGATTTATGGTGAAGTTTGACGATTTATTGTATCATGAATTATTTACAATAAGTTAAACAATGTAGAGAAAGTTTTAAATCATAAGTAAATAATTATACAGGATATGACAGTAGAAAAATGTTCTGTAAGTGTGTTAATAGTTTCTTTTCAAGCATGCAGGAGTCTAAGATTTATGGAGCAACAGAGAATTTATAAGGAATTAAACAAGATCTGGACAGATGTATTTTCCAGAAAATACACAATCTGCAAAAGTGTGTTTTGGTATTTTTGCTGGACAGAGGATGTTACATGGAGTCCAACGAAATTGGATTTGCATTTTTCTGATGTGTATTTTATTTTCTATGCCTTTTTGAAGTTTCTGTGCATTTTCTGAAATTAACTAAATCTGAAAATGATTTAAAACAGGCGCGACCAATCACATCAGAGCCACACATGGGGCTACACAGATCGGGCCGCACCGGATCCGCAGCAAGCCATACGGGATTCAGCCAATAACACGCAGGGCACACGACGGGCCATAAGGTGATGGTGCACCGGATCCGTGCTTGGCCACACGGGATCCGGCCGGAGCGGCGACAACCTGCTCGCCGGAGGCGGGCGGCGCGCTCGCCGGGGAAGGGTTTCCGGTGGGGAAATGATGAAGCGAGGGCATCGGGAGGTAGCGCTCAGGATGGGGAGTTCACCTCGACGAATGAGAGACCGCGAGGATGGCCGGAGAGGGGTCGGCGTCGAGCGGCGGCGGAGGGAAGGTGGCCGGCGATGTCGCGGGCTTGCTCTGGTGGTCGGGGAGGGGCGGAGCTGCAGGGAAGAAGGTGCACGGCAACGCGTAGAGGCCCGACGCGGTACACGTCGACGTGGAGATGGCCGGAAAGGGCGTCATTGGTGCCGAGCTATCCGCGGCGGCGAGACCCGACAAGGAAGAAAGGAAAATGCGTCGTGGTCAGCTGCGGATCCAGAGGAAAAAGGAGTGAGGGGGAGTCGCAACTACGCAAAGAAGTTTATCCCGCGAGGACTCAGCCCAAAACTCACCGGAGAAGGGAAATTGCTTGGCGCGGCGGCGGAGCTCACCCGGCCGGACTTGGGGAAGAGAGACAAATTCGTGCTTCTCAGTCCGGAGATGGGGAAAAGGGCGCCATCTTGAGCTTGAAGGCGACGGTGCGGAGCTCTAGGCCAAGAATGTCAGCCGGTGTAGCTCCACAGCGGCAGCACGACGAGCTCGCAGGCCGGCAATGGCGAGTGGCTGTGGCGACGGCTTGGGTAGGGTTTGAGCGACGGGGAAAGAGGGAAAATAAGCGTGGGAGAGCGAGGAGAGGAGCGGGGCGGTCTTTTGACGCCGTCCGCGGCCGAGGAGCGGGCCAGGGCGCCGCGGCAAGCTGCCGCTCAGCGCCGGCGACGTGGAAGCAAGGCTCCGACGCGTTCAGTGAGAGGAGAGTGGCTGACATGCGGGCCCGTCGGCATCTTTTCTTTTTTCCCGACTTAATTCAAACTGAAAATTCCCCAAACTTTGTCACTCAAATTGGAGTAGCAAATGGGTTCCAAAAATCCCAAATTTGGTACCGTTGGAAAGTTCTTGAAAAGTTTTATCCACTGGACAACATGCACATCTGGAATCCAAATGGATTTCAAATGACAACATTTCAAAGTTGAGCATTTTTTCAGTTTTGGGGATTTTATTGAGCTACCAAACGAATTTGTAAAATCACCAAAAATTCTCCAAAATTATGTTTTGAGTAGGGCTATCCACTGGTATTTTTGTTTGTCCAAGTTGTTATGCAAAAATTTGAGTTGCTTCACAAGCATGGGTTTGAAACTTGTGAACTTGAATTTTGAATTTTGAATTTGGTTTGATTTCATTCCTTGCTCAGTTTGGGTTTGCACTAACAGCGATTCAGTGACACGGGGTGTCACACGCGATGGCGGTCCGAGCTGTGTCGAGGCACGAGGAGGGGGACCTTGACGGGACGCAGGGCGCCGAGCAGGCCGCGACGAGAGGCGCCAAGCAGGCCATGAGGCGGGGCGACGCGGATCTCAACGGCGGGCTCGAGAGGGGGAGGTTGATGGCTGGCCGCAGAGGAGGAGGTTGACGGCGGGCGCGAAGGCTCGAATTAACGGCGGCCCATGGAGGCGGAGGCCGACGGCTGCCCGCGGAGGATCGAATCGACGGCAGGAATCAAAGGCCGAGCTTGGTGGCGGGTCGTGGTGCTCCACGGCGGGCCGCGGAGGCTCGAATCGACGGGGTGGCGCCGGATGTGCCGCCAACGAGCTCGACCGCGGCGGGGACCGGGGCGGATGCGGAGTGGCAGTGTGGACGCGGGAAGAAGAGAGGGAGGAAGAAGGCTTCGCGCGCCCGTGAAAAGCTATGGGGCCTACCAGGAGTTGGGATTGGGAGGGTGGGAGAGTTGGAGCAAATGTTGAGAGGACACGGCCTGTTTTTGGAAGGGGAGTAAAAATAGACCACTTTTTGGGAGACTGCTAGAGCTGTTTTTTTTTTTGCTCCTAACCTCCTTATATGACAGGTTTTTTAGTATTGGGAGGGGGATTGGAAGACTGCTGGAGTTGCTCTAAGTAACCAGTAAGGGAGCTGTCCTGGACCTTTACCTTTCCGTAAATTATCGATCGACACACGTTGGCCCTAGGTGAGAGAAATGATGAACGAAACACATGAATGCAGGCGTAAATAACAAGGTGTTACATATATTTGTTTTGTGTCATTCACCCAGAAGCGCAGGAGTCTTTTCAGATCTAAATTATAACTTTTAACACGAGCTGGAGTGTTTTCTACCCAGCAATTGTTGCTGCGCTGCCTTATGTCCAAAAGGAAATATTGATGAAGCTGCAATCTACACACAAGGCAGGAGCCTGACCAAGACCAAGACCAACACTTGGCAGTTCTTACTTGAACCAATCACGAGGCTACTTTCATGTCCAAATCTACAACGAGCTTTTCCGCATAATCGCAAAATCTCTTTCCTTGTGCCTCCTACTCTCATGTATTCACTAACAATTGTTGCTGTCATATTCTCCTCTCCTTGTGTTATCCATTAACTTTTGATCCAAAAAGCTTGGATCAGAGGATGAAGGTTGCCGGTCCAGTGAAGATGGCCCATATATACGCACTTGAAAGAGTACCACTTCATTATGTAAACTTGTAACTTCTTAAAACAAGTCTACGGAGTAGGCGGCCTGTTGTTTGGATATACAATGCCTTATGTAAAATCTGGTACTCTAAAAGAAAAAAAATAAGTGCACAACATTTCACAGCTGCATCAATGTGCCAAATATAGATATATGTCTATATCAATTAATTATAGTGGGATTATTGACACACTTCAAAGAGAAAAATGCCTGTAATCCATCTTATATAATATATATAACATACTGGTTGTGTTCAAGTCGAGCATCACCATTGATGTTAACTATTGATATTTAAATTCACCATTGATGTGTTAACTATTTGTTTTAAGTAATCTTGGGCTCCTAGTCTTTACAGATATTAAACAACAGAAAATATATTTTTGAATTGATGCTTGTTGTTGTATGTGTATAATCTGTTAAAAAAATGACGATAGAAACTTGTTTATGTGTTTCTTACACTCGCTGTATATTCCTTAAAGTGTAATTTCACCGCAGATCCATGAACTTGTGTGTTGTGCTCATTTGGGTCTATGAATTTAAAAATTCTGCATTCATATCCAACAACTTGTTACACTATTCCGGACGATACACCCAGCAGATCGCCACCTTGGCATCTTTTCGCGGAATTGGCCATGTAGTCTCTTAGCATCTCTCAAGCGTGGAGATATATATGGAGCCAATAATGCTAGCAATTTTGGTGGGCAATTAGGCTATGCAGGAATGATGTAGTTTTTAACAATGCACAAGTTGTTACTCCTATGCATCTGATCTTCAGAGGGACATACTGGATTTGTTTCTGAACCATACTGCAAAAGGAAGAGGAACTCTCTGAAGTTTGTAGGTCAAACTGTTTGGTTGGTTTTTGTTGGGTTTGTAATAGTAGACAACTATAAGTATCAATTGATACAAAGGCTGGAATATTATGAGTAATATATATTTTTGTTTTTTATAAAAAATGTAAATATATGATGAAACTAGTTTAGTTGTAAGTAAAAACAGTTATTCTAAGGATGCATTCGTATCCAAAGCCACATATGTAGCTTCGCCCATGGCAGATGTGAGGCACACTCGTACTCTTTTTTAGATAAAAACACGCATGAAACACTTGCGCATGACAGGTTAGAATCAGTGAATCTTGAAAGCAGTTGCAAAAATGGTTCCGAGAATGACAATTGGTCAAATTGGAAGGCCGGCCGAAAAAATTTGCAATCGACATGGTTTGAAATTCATGAAAGTTGGTGGAGACAAATGCAAGGAGTAGGGAATGTAATGCTTGTTAGAGTTTGTGTGGAATATGTGTACACAAGTCGGTTAAAAGTTTAGCAGCTTGTTTCGAGAGAGATGGCTGCAGCCATCAACTCATTGTGTAGCGAAAGGAGATAGCTGCAGCTGCAGCCATGTCCACCAATCAAGCTGTAGGACTTGAGTTTTATTGGTTGCTTGGGAAGGATGGAGTTTGTGTCAAAATGGTATTTCCTCGGGCCACCATAAATATTAGGGCATCACTATTGCAACCGCAACGACAATAAATTGTATTAAGTAAGAGGTGGCAGTGTCTAGGGCGGTGCACCGAAGGTGCAGCCAAGCTGCTCGTCCATGTACTCCTGGCCGCCGGTTTTGCTACAGATTTGATGGGGAGGAGCGACTCTGGTCATGTCCTGAGGATGTAGGCACTTTGTTGAATCCTGTTAAAATACATCATACCTCCTTGTGATTCTCGGTTATGTGATATATATTTTGATTTAACATCTGTATTCTAGGGAATCACTTCCGCGTCTGATTATGTAACCATGCAGGCAGAGTTATCTGATTTAAAATCCATCTATGGACCTTATTTACAAATCAAAAACAATTTGGAACTGTGAAGTATTTTTTATCAAATTGGTATGCCAAAAAATATAAATAAATTTACAAGTGATCTCAATGCACTTTGTTTTACGGATAATTTTGTACGAAATTAACAAATTCAACATTGAATAACTTGATATATTAAATGGGCAGGTTATTTAGATGTAACATGATGATAGTTATTTTCCCTAAAAAGAGTCCCAAAATTGAAATTATAGAGTTGGTTTCACAGTTTTTGTCTAAGGTATGCTTTGCAGCTCGACCTCAACGGAGGAGTCATCGATGAGCCTCATCAGAGTATGCTGACCTCAACTCATTAGCTCGGAACGGCAGCATATCAGTGGAAAACCATCTCGACGATGAACGGCTGCCGTCGATAACAAACAAGGAGCCGCTATGCATCAGGCGTAACCGTATTTCTGTTTGGTCAGTGTTAGAGCACTTGGGGCCTGGAGGAGGTGCACAAGGAAAGGATAGGACAGGGGCTCACCCAGTGGCAGAAAGCCACTGATGGCGAGTGGTCGCCGGAGTTTGGTGGCCGCCTGTTGCAAGGAAGACGACACACGTTTGCAGAACGGTTCACCGGCGACAGGGACGGCTGAAGATTGGGAAATTTGTAGTAGACGTCGCTACGGCGTCCTTCGGCTGGATCCAAGCCGCATGCTCGCTACTCTGCTGCTGCATCGATGCTTTGCTGCTCTGGCTCTGCTCTAGGGAGAGAAGGGAGCGAGAGAGACAGAATGAGGAGTGGTCAGGTGGATGAGGTGGCGCTTCAAGCTCCTGAAGCTGGACAGGATTGAGGATGGTGGAAAGATGAACAGGATCAACTGGTCGATGGCGTCAATGTGGAGGCGACGCCGTCCACACTGCCCGGTCGGAAGGAGCAACGAGAGAAAGGATGACACGCGGGACCCGCAGGCTTATTTTGGATTTGTTTCAAGCTTCCCCGTAACGATCGATATAAACATCTTCCGGGGCTCCAAATATCATGAAAATTTTTGTGCTCAAACAAAGGTTCACTAAGAATCCATTTTAACAGGATGCACTAAAAACGATTCAAACAGAGCTACTTTGAAATCTTGCGTATTCTCTGAGTTCAACTTAACTTCCAATGATTTCATAAAGTTCACCATAATTCGTGATCTGAATTGTATTGGCTAGTAAATTATTTCCAGGCCTGTGTTTTATGGTAGAAATTTGAGTTGTTTCTCGGTGCTCCCTTTCTTATCTTAATCAACAATTCAAAATCACTACAATTTTGATTTGTTAATGGCATGAAAAACATAGAAGCATGCTCATGCTGTTCCATAAATGATTTGCGCACGCAGATCGGAATTTCGACTTTGTCATATCTTTCCCTGTGCCTCCGATTTCTATGTTCGCTTCACATATCTCTGATGTTCCATGCTATCTTACTCCTTTGCTTGTGCGCCTTTACTGTTACTGGTGCCTAACGCTTGGACGAGGTGATGACGCTTGGCTTCTTTATTTAGGAGGGTGGATGAGGATACCGCTCAAAAGAAGATGGACTAGCGCGTGCGCACAATGGTCATGCCATGATTAATTTCGTCTGGGAGACCGACATTAGTTCAAATCAACTCGAACTAATTGTTGATCGTTGATCGAGTCCTCGTAACAAAAATACAAACTGTCCTGTTCGGACGGGGTGCGGCTACGTGCTGAGGTGCATTTCACTGGAAAAAAATTCCCTGCAGGCGGTCCGCAAAGCGTCGCTGTGCGGCCCTGCTCTCGATGGCCGACGCGTGGACATCGTGAGGAATCCAACGGGAGAAACGATCGGCTTGGCTCCAAGGGTGATTCAACGCAGCGACGTTCACGGCTTAGCTCCCAGCGACACACACGGCTCAGAACCCTCCTAGCAATGCAGAAACATGGCCGCGCCGGTTGTGCAGCTCGATGCCTCGATCCGCCACCGCCTCTGTCGGTGGCGCAAGCTTGATCCACCATGTTTCGCTCCAACTTCCATGGATACCGGACTACGCAATGATCAAATTGAACATCCAGGCTCTTGCATTCCAGAAGCAATCCTTAATTCTCATCAACTGCATTCATTGCAACTCCAGGACAGGAACTTGTAAGTTGTAACCGAGCTGCATAATTTTCTCATGACTCACAAGAAAAATTCAAAACTGATTAACAAAATCGAGACTCTATTGGATCGTACAAATTATTTGGAAGTAGTGAAACACGTACTGCAGAGCCGATCTAGTTCGCAAGAAATCCGCTGCAGGACCTTGTCACCGCGGCTGAGGAGTGAGGAGTCGTCGAGGGCGCAGGTGAGGCGGTCCATTCCATTCCTTCTGTGTCGGCCAACCTGAGAACTTGCGGCGGTGGCGGCGGCGGCGGAGCGGAGGTCCGAGGCAAACGTAGAAGGTTTTGCGCCGAGCCGAGTGAAGGAGAGCTGGAGCGAAGGAGCCGAGCCGTGGACGTTGCTAGGACTCTAGGAGCCATGCGCCGCGATACATGTGGAAGTCGAACGACTACAGGCGTCGGATAGCCTCTGGTGGTCCAGGTGGCAGGAATCGAGAATTATTTCCCATTTCACTACCTTCCGTAACAGTCTGGAGATGAGCATGTCCACGTGTCCCTAAAAAAAAATAAGAAGAAGAAAATATGCTGACTAGTGACGGAAATATTGTGATGATTACCAAATTCATCATGGATTAGTGACGTTGTTTTTTTTTAAAAAAACTCCTTTTATTATTTTTTTCTTATGATGATTAGGGGTTCATGACAAAACATGTAAAAAATGCTCTACAGATCAGCAAAAAGAATAGTTGCTATTTAGGGATTTAGGAGAGCTGCCCCACTGTCAACAACCAAGGAGGCAACATTGTATGCCTCGCCGCCATGGCTGACGTATCGAGTCGACCTGTGCCAGGTGCTCTTCAAGTTGTAGGTGAGGCGGGCTTTTAATGGAACCGCATACCGGCCCCGCAAAATGAGCCTTTGTGGGCGCGCGCAACCCGTTTGTGCTTCCTTTGTGGCCTAATAGTTGTCAGCCCGTGAAGACTGCCGGACAAGTGAGTAAGCCCACAACGACCCGCAAGAACCCGCGCTTGCGTCCAGAGCACGGTCTTGGGGTGTGTTCGGCGTTTTAGAGTCTAAAATTTAGAGGGGTTTAAACACAAAGAATCTTGTCTTAAATAAAGTTTAATTACAAAACTAACTGCAGAACCCCTCCTCTAAATCGCGAGACGAATTTAACGAGGGTAGTTAAGCCGTGATTAGACGATATTTACTGTAGCATCACTGTAGCAAAACATAGATTAATTAGGCTCATTAGATTCGTCTCGTAAAGATGTACCCATCTGTAAAAAGGTTTTGTCATTAGACTTTATTTAATACTCCTAAATAATAAGATTCTCTTTAGAGTTAAATTTTAGAGGGGTCTAAACGGTGAAACGAACACACCCTTGGTTCATGCAGAGCTGGCTGACATTGTTCCTACGCACCGCGGGCGCTGGCGGCAGGCCAGCATGCAAGGAAATGACCACCGGCGACATTGCCCCTGCTGCTAGCTAAGCAGTTACCTATGTCTGAACAGCACGCAAACCACGTCCATGGAAAACGATCAAATGCCTTAGACGTGCTCGCCGGTAGGCCTCAGACCAGCACACACATACAAACTGAAAGGTGTGCCTGAGTGAAACAGCGGACAAGGCTCATGCTTGTGTTGAATTTCCTTATGACTCCCATCAACAGAAAATGCCGTATCTTTACTGTTGAAGTACAATAATAAATTATACTCATACTACCCAACTGCGATAAACTGAACGAGAGGATGAGCTGATACAAGATGAGAGGACAGGAAATAGCAGATAATGGTGTTAAGTAGTGAAACCAGAGTCTGTCTTTGGTTTCCCTGTCCTGCTATATATGATAGCTCAAAAATTATTCTGCATTCTTCTCCTCGTAAAAATTTGTTCTGCATTCCTCGCCTATAACTAGCACATAATGACGATGGTTGGTCGAACAGTAATTTGAAAAGTCACAAGTATACAAGAGCCCTTATGATCGATATCTCTATTTCTATACAAACTATATGATATTTGCCCCCTCTATTTGCAATTATTGATTATGTTTGACGCCCAAGAATATTCCGTCATTGGTTGAAGTAATAGTAACATTACAAATATTACTCTATCCATGCCCTATCTTTGGGTTTTGGTGACCTGTCGACGATCAATGGTGCCATGACCTCTGCATAAATTACACATTTTCTCTTTGGTTAGTGTCAACGCAATAGTCTGTGTCATCTCGATCCCAATGGAAAAACAAAGTCAATTGTGCCGAATGAGACTTGGCACTTGTGAACAACAGGGTCCGAAGGCAGGGCGAGTGGTAGCTTCATTTCTGATACCTTCCATTCGCATCGAAAAAAAACAAAATGATGTAATGGTGACTTGTGTGTAGTGATTTTCCGTCCTCCATTGTATCTTCCTATTCTTGATATAGTGGCCCAGAGTCTGGAATGGACTCGTTTATATAACACGATAGTTCGTAATATCCAAATTGTACTCTAGAAAGTACCGTACTGGTAATTAATTCTGGATTCTTGATACGTGTATGTGCTCGTTTGGCTTACACTCCAACGTGTATTGAAAAGAATGAAATAATCCTTGTCTGTTTTTCGTATCTCTCGTTACACTTTTAGACATTATGGAGTCGTAATTATCTATTGCATATTTTGCATCGGAGGAATGCTGCTGATAAGTAAACATTTATTTGCTATACTAGTCAAAATACACGTGCGCCACGCACGTGTCCGCCCAAATGACATCATATGGCAGGACTTTATCATAAATAAAAATAACATGATGTACCGTGTGCGTATTATAAAAAAACATACTTATGACACATCATTGCATTTAAGTACTATAACGATATTAACACGACAAGTTTAAGAATCTGATAAAATAACGACATTGTTTGAATTTAAAGACGCTAATTGACTTTGAGACATAAAAGACATGACGTGGCGTATAGTTCTTATTCATTGTCGGTAACGATAGCGACCATATTTAATTGAGAATCTTCATTTTAATGCAACCTCAAAGCACATTCATATCTTTCGGGTGGTCATGGCCAAGCTGACGTGCTTGATGAGACACATTTGTTAGACGTGCTTGAAATCCTACAGTTTAATGAAGAAAAAAATCAACGCTAATTCAGTTGTAGGTTACAAAAAATGAAATGGACCAGAACACAATATTGCTATATTTACCTCTCATTGCTCAAAAATAATTTTGCTATATCGAGTAGTGACAAGAACACCTGCATTTAAATAATTTGAGGATATGAGAAGTAAGCAGACAGTGGTGAGAAAATATTGTGTTCATTTAAAAATATGTGTTCATTCGATACCTCTTCCTGTGCTTATTTGCACATGGAGTGCAGCAATACGGAGAAAATATTGTGCCGCCGGTCGCGATTCTCCAGCGTGGCACAAAATATGTGAACTGCAGACATGAATGACGAGAATCTGCATACTGCACATCAAATAATCATATTATATTTAACGAGACTCACGTGCATGTATTTTAAACAATTGCATACACAAGGTACCACGTGTTCATTATGGAGACATGCCTGCTAGGTCGTCTCCAGGTGCGTTTTGTGTCATGGATATCACATATATAGACAATCACGCCAATAAAATCTGTAGGAAGAGTTACGCTAAAAAAATTCAAAAATAATTAGACTTGTTAGAATTCTTAAAGAAGCTTAATTAACATAAAAATGCATAACTATAAGTACATAGCTGAAGTTACCTTGCATCCAACGTACTTCTTCCCGTAGATGCAAGAAACCTCCACTTGCAACCCTTCTACCAACCTGTCGGCGTTGAGAAATCTGGCCGACGAGTGAATTTAGACTACGCGCTACGGTTGGTTGAGGAGAGTGAGGATGACACAAGTGATTATACTGGTTCGGGCGATCGAAGCCCTACGTCCAGTGAGTTGGTTCGGTTCGTGTTGCTCGTAGTAGGGGTTACAAGCTCTTTTTGAGAGAGGGAGAAGCTCCTAAGTCTCTAAGTGTGTGTAGTTCGTCCTTGCGTGCCTCGCAAGGCCGAAGCGAGTGTGTGCGAAAATGAGAAAATGAGGATGCGGTCCCCCAGCCACGAGTCAAGCTTTCCCTTTTATCTGTCAAGGGAAAGTCGACTGTACAAGGATGGAGGAAAGAAGAAAAAGAAAGAAAGGGAATTGGTCAAACTAGCTCGATGTAGGTGCGGGGCCTTGCAGGGAAGTGCGCGTCCGTCCTCGACGCGTCCGTCCTCGGCGCCGTCTCCTCCGGGCGTGGGCGGCGACGGCTGCTACAGCTCAACTACGGCGGGGATGTCCGGGTCCTGTTTGAGCACTGTTCGACCCTGTTTATTTACGGCCCGCACTGTTACCGTGCGGCGAGGCGGTTTGACCGCTGTCAACCGTCCCTGCGAGACGTGCGGGGCTTGCGGTTCACGTCTTCGGACTGTGCCGAAGGACGTCCACTTGCGGCCATCTAAGATGCTCCACCGGCCAATCTCCGACTTCGGTAGTCCGCCCCCCCCCCTTGGGCGGAGGCCGGGATCGGGCGCCCGGGGTCGGCCGAGGCGGAGATTTCCTCCGACCCCAGGGTTCGGGAGGTAGGTCGAGGAGTTGGGCCTTCCTTTGCCCGTGCGGCCTCTGCAGTTGCGGACTGTGTCGTGCATCGTGGGCTGGGCTTTGACCTTGGTGTCTTTGAAGACAGTTACGGCCTCTGGCCCAGTCCTGAGTCATTTGGGCATAATTGTGGGTTTATGTGGGTAATCGCGGGTACCTGGTTTTGTGTACCCGACAGTAGCCCTTGAGTCCTGCGCGGAACGCTTTGGCGTTGTGCACGGGACTCCCCCTAGCCTCCGATGATTTCCGCTTTCGGCCCGGCCGTCAAGTTGATATCCGGGGGGTGCGCGCAAGCGCACCCGCCGGGTGTAGCCCCCGAGACTGGATGGGAGTGGTTTACTCGCATTCAGGCTTTGAATCGGGCGTTCTTTACTTGCATTCGTCCGGGCGAATGCGTCAATGTCTCAGCGAGGGATTTGTCACGAGGGTTCTGTTTGCTGCGTGAGGCTTCGCGCCTTTGTCTTCTTTTAGGAAGCCCTGCAAAGATCCGGGAATCTTGACAGGCTTTCGCAGCCCGTGATCCTTGTTACAAGCTTTGGCGCCTTTTTACGCTCTCTCCGTTTCCAGCCATCCTCGCAGCTTTCCTATAAATTGGAGCGGCTTCCCCCGCTTGCTTTCACCGTGCCTCGCCATGGCTGATGGCCGAGTGGTGAGTTTGCGGTGCATGCTTCGGGCGGGTCGCTTTGGTGAGCGCGTTCTCTCATCCATGGCTCGCCCCACGACCTCCATTTCAGATGGAGGCATGGTTAGTCCTTGTTCGGCTCTCATGGGCGCCTGCCCTGTTCGGCGCTATCCCTCCTGTGGTGCTGTTCCTCGGGGTCGAGCCCCCGTGCCACATGTCTCCCGGAGCCGTGGGCGATGCTTCGGGTGATATGTGCGGCGAAGGGGTTGCTTGTCGTCGAGGCAAACCTTCCCTGGCCTGTTGTCCTATCCTCATGAGAGGCGAGGCAAGCCGGACCTGGAGTCGCACCCGAGGCTGCTAGGAGCGACGGCGCCCGCTCCGGTCACCCTCGAGGTCGAGTCCTGCGCAACCCGAGCCCTTGTTCCTCCATATTGTGGAAGAACGAGGGCCGGATCGGGAATCGCACCCGAGGCGACTGTCGCGGGGTCGGCTCTGTCCTTGGGACGGCATGCCGTTTGTGTGCCACGGAAGGGACCAGCTCTTTGACTTCCACGAGCTGGTGGTGGTCTCCGTGGCGTGTGCTCCCGAGGACAAATTCGTTTGTGTTTTGTAAAGGGGATCCTTCCCCGTCGATCACTATTAAGTGTTTGGGGGGTCGTTTCCGTTTTTGCGTGCTTTGTGAAATAAGAAAGGTTCCCTCTTTACTATCCGAGGCCACGCTGTTGGCCCGACTTGCAAATGCGAGCCCCCGAGTCGCCATTCATTACGGGATCTAGCAGAGGGCCGTTTCGTCTTTTGTTCATCTTCCCTCGCGTATCACTGTGCTGTGATAGGGGTGCTGAGCCGTCCCATCCGTTCCTCGATGGTTCGACGGTGGGTGCCCGGTCGAGTTGCTAGCGGGTGAGTTCGGGTGAAGCCCTGGCTTGCCCTTAGCGGGAATCCAATTGAGACCAGCTGGGGTCGACTTCATATGATCCGTGGGGTCAGTCCAACTAGTTCCCGAGTCCTTTCGATCGGTCTCGGGGGCTTCATAGCCTCCCCTCGATGGGAAAACCTTGATCCGACTCTCCATCAGGACTCGGACGCAACTGTCAAAGGCCCGTGACGCTCCGCGCGTCTGGGTACTGGCCGCTGGGACCCCTCTTTGGCCGCCCCTCACTCTAGTGTTGCCCAGAGCGACTGTTGAACCCTCTTGGAGGGCCAGTCTTCGCACTCTTGGGCTGAAAATGGGCCGTCGGGGCATTTTCAGCCCGTAGCCAATGTTACCTGTGGGCCGTATCTGATGTGAACAAGGGTGCCCGATCTTCCGATAGGTTCTGGTAAACGACGATTTGGTGGAGACTTGACACAAATCGATCCGGCTTCCGAACAACACGATCCGAAACCCCGCAATCGCAGCACCACGTCTCCTATGGTTATCAACTGTGCTAGCACAATTGACCTCGCCCAGAAGGCTAATCCCTGCCTGCGAATCGAAGAACACAAGCAAGAACGAAAGAGAATGCAACACAATTTGCAAAGATGAATGATTAAGCTCACAAGTTGGGATCTCACAAACCGATGAACGGCGAAACTGTCAAAGCAGAATAATCTAAGCAAAACCCAACCCTAACTTGGGTGGCGGCGGCTGCTAATAAAGACTTGGGGACGTGCAAGACCCCCTGGACGCACCCCTAGTGGGCTCACACAAGATACACGGCCCAAAGGCCAAAAACGGTGGCGCAGTACCGAGACAGATTCTGGACGTCAACTTGATTTGATGATTCCCGATGACTCCGGACACATCTTGACATGAGACCGGCGGCATTAGAAATCTTATAAAATTATCTTTCTGTCCATATGTGGAACATCCAAAACCGAGCCCGTATGCGACCTAGGCGACTGTTTTAGTGCAGACTGCTCCTGGACTCCGAAACGGACTCGAAGTCGACTTGGATTGGACCTCCAACTTGACTTGGACGCCCTTGCTGGTCTCCTCCGCCTCTAAGCCCTTCTCCATCTCCTTCTTGGTCCTCTCCTCTGTTCCTAAGTAAAATATAATCATTAGGTAGTATACTATTCTCAACATTCACATATAAAGCTTTATTTAAGAACGAGTTCACCTCTAAATTCAATTGACGGGCACGAGCTCTAGTAATTGCTCCTTGAATGTCCAGCAGAGGAGTGTTATTTGTATCCAAAGGAGTGATGTCCTCATCATCCTCCCTCTCTTGAATCGGAGTCGTCCTCGACTCAAGCTCATCTTCTTCTCCCAAATAAGGCTTCAAATCTGCAATGTTAAAGGTGGGACTAACCCCAAAATCTGGAGGCAACTCAAGTTTATATGCATTATCATTAATCTTCTCAATTATTTTGAAAGGACCAGCAGCTCTAGGCATTAATTTAGACTTTCTCAAATCTGGAAATCTATCCTTTCGCAAATGCAACCACACTAAATCCCCCACATCGAGTTTAACTTCTTTTCTACCTTTACTACCAGCAATCCTATATTTTTCATTCATTTGTTCAATGTTATGCTTAGTGGTTTCATGCATCTTCACAATAAATTCAGCACGTTCTTTAGCATCATAATGAACTCTCTCACCAGTAGGCAAAGGCAAAATATCAATAGGAGCACGGGGAGTGAAACCATACACTACCTCAAAAGGACTTACCTTCGTTGTCGAATGTGTGGCACGGTTATATGCAAACTCCACATGAGGCAAGCATTCTTCCCACATCTTCAAATTTTTCTTCAAAATAGCTCTCAACATGGTGCCCAAAGTGCGGTTCACAACCTCAGTTTGTCCATCAGTTTGTGGGTGACATGTTGTAGAAAACAACAATTTTGTACCCAACTTATTCCATAGAGTGCGCCAAAAATGACTCAAGAATTTGGCATCACGATCTGAAACAATAGTAGAAGGCATACCATGCAAGCGAACAATCTCTTTGAAAAAGAGGTCAGCAACATGAACAGCATCGTCACTCTTATGACAAGGTATAAAATGAGCCATCTTAGAAAATCTATCAACCACAACAAAAATGCTATCCCTCCCCCTCTTAGTCCTAGGCAGTCCTAAAACAAAATCCATAGAAATATCCGCCCAAGGAATGGAAGGAACGGGGAGAGGTAGATATAAACCATGTGGATTCAAGCGTGACTTAGCTCTTTGACAAGTAGTGCAGCGACTCACAAAGCGCTCAACATCTCTTCTCAACTGTGGCCAAAAGAAGTGTGTGTTCAAAACATCCGCCGTCTTCTTTGCACCAAAATGTCCCATCAAACCTCCTCCATGCGCCTCCTGTAACAACAAAAGACGTACGGAACCAGCTGGAATGCAAAGACGGTTAGCTCTAAACAAATATCCATCATTTAGCACAAACTTGTTCCATGTACGACCCTCTTTACAATTCAGCAAGACATCTTTGAAATCAGCATCAAAAGCATATTGTTCTTTAATTGATTCAAGCCCAAAAATTCGACAATCAAGTTGTGACAACATAGTGTACCGTCTAGACAAAGCATCAGCAATCACATTATCCTTCCCTTTCTTATGCTTGATAATATAAGGAAAAGACTCAATAAATTCAACCCTAACTTGGGTGGCGGCGGCTGCTAATAAAGACTTGGGGACGTGCAAGACCCCCTGGACGCACCCCTAGTGGGCTCACACAAGATACACGGCCCAAAGGCCAAAAACGGTGGCGCAGCACCGAGACAGATTCTGGACGTCAACTTGATTTGATGATTCCCGATGACTCCGGACACATCTTGACATGAGACCGGCGGCATTGGAAAGCTTATAAAATTATCTTTCTGTCCATATGTGGAACATCCAAAACCGAGCCCGTATGCGACCTAGGCGACCGTTTTAGTGCAGACTGCTCCTGGACTCCGAAACGGACTCGAAGTCGACTTGGATTGGACCTCCAACTTGACTTGGACGCCCTTGCTGGTCTCCTCCGCCTCTAAGCCCTTCTCCATCTCCTTCTTAGTCCTCTCCTCTGTTCCTAAGTAAAATATAATCATTAGGTAGTATACTATTCTCAACATTCACATATAAAGCTTTATTTAAGAACGAGTTCACCTCTAAATTCAATTGACGGGCACGAGCTCTAGTAATTGCTCCTTGAATGTCCAGCAGAGGAGTGTTATTTGTATCCAAAGGAGTGATGTCCTCATCAGTATCTGGCTTTCCTGACCAGTTAGGCCCGCTACGCTCCGTGGAGCCGGAGGGACATCTCCGTGGCCGTTTGATGGGCGCGAATCTTGGGGCGCCGGTTCGGCGGTGCGTGGGTTGCCCTGGCTTCTGCGAGAAGGTAGGAGAGAGAGAGAGAGAGAGAGAGAGCAATAGACGCGGCGCACGAGGCGGGAATTCGAAGAGACGCGACGGGTCGTGGGACGTCGTGGCGGTTCAGGGGCTATAAATGAGAACGGCCGCACCTGGCTTTGCGCCTCCCTGCACTCACCATTTTCCCCTGTTCTTCGCGCTACAGTTGCGCCTTCCGTTCCAATCCGCCGTAATCCGCCGCGAATCTCTCACAGATTGCTTTCCGCTCCGCCGCGATTTGCCACGCTCCTTCTGCGCCACACTCCGCCGTCACCTTCCCCACCAAATTCGCCGCCAGGGGATTTCTTCCTTCGCTTCGTTCTTGACGCGGCGCTCTCGCCGCTGCCTCCCCTTCTTCGTCGACCCGAATCCATGGCGACCGCGAGGGTGCCATTGCCGGCTCGAGTGATTGGGGCAGGGGCCATGAACGGCCTTGTGGCCAGAGGCCTTCTGAAGCCCAATGGCACTTCCCTGGAGTGGATCATCCCGGAGGGGGATCGCGTACCAGAGCCGCCTGATGGGTATGTTCTATCCATCTCTAATTTCCATAGTTGTGGATTCGTGATGCCGGCGCACCCCTTTTATCGCGGCCTCCTCCACTATTACCAAATTGAGCTCCAGCACCTTGACCCCGAGTCGATTGGTCATGTTGCCGGCTTCGTCGCCATGTGCGAAGCTTATTTGGGGATTGATCCCCATTTCGACCTCTGGAAGTATTTCTTCCGGGTGCGACATTGCCGTCTCATTGAGAGGGAAAGACCGCCAATGGACGTGCCCCTCGGGTGCGCAAGTATTCGTCTCCGGCAGAACAGGGCGCAGGACTACATCCGGTCGGCTCCTGCGTCCGGCAATGTCAGGTGGCGCCCAAACTGGTTCTATCTCCGGAAGGACCCCGAGGGGTTGCTTCCGGCTTTTACTGGTCAGTATGTCGAGAAGGCGGTGCCCTCGTGGCAGAGGGACCTGGGGAGCATTGACACGGCGTACATCCGACCCCTGATCAATGCTGTCCGAGGGCTGCGTGCTTCTGGGGTGTCGTGGACCGGGGTCACCGGCCATTTTCACGTTGCCCGTGTTCTTCCTCTGATGAGGCGTTCCCTCCGACTGTGGGAGATGACTCCGGAGGCCAACAGAGAGGGAACTGCCATGGTTTCCAGCGTGTCGTTGAGCTTTTCAGAGGTCGGATCCCGCCTCGCGGAGGCATGCGGGCAGTCGTCTCTCTGTCATGTGGACTTCGAATATCCCATCCGCAGTCATCCTCGAGCTCTTCCGTCGCCGGGCGTTGCCAGCTATGTAAGTTCCCCCTATGGGGGTTGTCCCATCATACTCTCTGGTTTTTTCCGGACTCGGACACGGTGCTGACGCCCTCTTTTTCCTTTCTGACAGGCAGGTTTGGTGCATGCGCCTTCCCAGCCGCCTCTGCCCGAGGACCTCGATCAATGAGGGGTGGTCCGCGTTCGTTTCGAACGAGGAGGGAGCAGTGGCGGTCCGCCGGGAGAGCCTGTCGCTGATGGCGCGTTCGGTCCCGGCGGCCTTTCGGAGGAGACGTGGGACGCGCTCCTGCTAGAGGATGATCCCGCCGACGATCCTGCGCCCGCGTCAGGAGAAGATGAGGCGGCCCCGCCCCCTTCATCTGGCTTGGGGGAAAGGGCCGTCGACCCCCGCGCTTTGGCGTCAGCGGTCTTCGATCTGGAGGGTGTAGATCCGAACGACACTGCTGCTGCGGAGTCGGCGGCGGCATCTGACGACCTTGAGTCGGCTGTGCCGGTGGTCCATCCCTCTTTGGAGCGGGAGCGTGCCGGCCCCACGACAGATTCCGGAGGTCCGGCCGAGCGCGCTGTCGTCGAGACGGTTGTCGAGACGCGCTCGGTGGCCAGAGCATGGAATGTGGCGACCGGTAGCGGAGGCGAGAGCTTTGGGTGCTTCCGGGATGGCGAGCGGTCGGGGTCGTTGTCAATCCGACCAGACTGGGGCCCCGACTTCAGGATTGGTACAGGAGGTGGCTCCTTCCTCGTTCAGAACTCGGTCGAGAAAGAGGCGTGGGACTGGCTTGGCAGCCAGCTCGAGCTCGTGCGTCAAGGGTTGGATTTTGCTCTTGATGCCCTGGAAGCGTCCCTTGGCACCTTGGGAGCATTGAGGTCTCCCTTCGAGGTATAAACACGACCGCGCAGCCCTACTTCTGGCGTCTCATTTTTTCGCTTGCCTGTTCTTCGACTGTTAACCACTTCATTCTTCTTATGTTCGAGTGCAGGCTGTTTTGACGGATAGTCAGTCGCGGTTCGAGCGCCTGCGATCCTTGGAGGAACAACTGCGTCGGCAGTCCTCCGAGATTGCCGGCGTAGCCCAGCGAGTTGCTGCTGCCGAGGCAGACCACGCCGAGCTTCTCGGGCAGATAGCCGTCTTGCAGAAGCGCGTCGAGGATGCCGAATGGCTGGCGCGGGATTCGCGGAGGAAAGCGAGAAAAGCCGAGAAGCTGGCTAGGACCTTCATGGGTAAGGCTGGAGTGGAGCAGGAGCTGAAGGAGGTTGCTGAGACCGCCTCCAACAATCTTTCTCGTGAATTGACCACGCTCCGTGGTCGGAATGAGAGTAGGTGGTTTCTACTTGCGGCTGTCTTCTTTTGAGTTCGTGTCTTGTTCCTCATTTGCGGCCTTTGTTGTTCCAGGCCTTGAAAGGGGACTAATGGAGTCGCAGGCGACAGTGGGCCGGCTTGACAACCTGAGGCTTGCTTTTGTCAACTCGTGCCGTCAATTGGGGATGGAAGTGACCGGCGAACTTGTCGAATTTGCGCGACAGGTGCTTGACCTGCCGGTCCATGTGAGAGCTTTGGAAGAGAAGGCAATGGGGAGTGGGATCCGTCTGGCCTTCACCGTCATCCGTCGTTCTCACTATGACGTCGAGGTCGGGGTGGACCGCATGAGCCAAGGCTTTGTTGAGGGGACCTTCCTCGAGATACGGACAGCGCTCGAGGATGAGGTTCGTCCCCATGCTCAGCGCCTCTTAGAGATGTACAAAGAGGAGTTCCTTCCCCGTCCTACCTCATCGGCCGAGGAGGAAGAAAGTGGAGATTAGGGGAGTCGGCCAAGCCCCCGAGGGCCTTTTTGTCCTTTTTTATTTCAGCATAGACAACAACTGTAAACGTTGAGAACGTGTGATGGATGTTTTTTAAGTTGTTTTTCGTTTTATCCCTCATCCGCGCCACAATTTTTACTTTTTTGACTCCGAGTGTTAGGATTTTGGTTCGGAGGCCACACTGCTGGTTTAGGTCGTCCTTAGCCGCTGGGGCGTTAGGTGCCTTTGAACCGGGCAGTCGGACCCGAGGCCGCGATCCGCTACTCTTCATCTCAAAGCGACAACATGTGCGTCGAGGGGTCGGAGCACTAATCCTTTGTACAGGGAGTCGGACTCGATTCCCAGTGAGATTGCGTTCTTCTCACTGGGGTGTAATTGTCCTGTACTTGGGACTCGCGTGGTGTTGCCACCACACCCGCTGGGTGGACCCCCGAGTGGGGGGTTGGGCCTAGCGGCTGCTCTTGGCGTGAGAAGAAAGAAAAAGCGCATTCTTGTTTCTCGTAAGGGAAAGGAAATGCAGGAAAAAGACTTAAGGGTAGAAGCGACGTAGCTGTTCGATGTTCCATGCGTTCTTGATCTGCTGTCCTTCCGAGTCCATCAGCTTGTAGGTGCCGGGTCGGAGTACTTCGGAGACGATGAAGGGTCCCTCCCAGGGTGGTGACAACAAGTGGCGGTCCTTGTTGGTCTGCACGAGTCGGAGGATGAGGTCGCCCACACTGAAAGCTCGCTCGCGGAATCGCCGTCCGTGGTATCGCCGTAGTGCTTGCTGGTACTTCGTCGCGTGCAGGAGCGCGACTTCCCGATCCTCATCGATTTGGTCAAGCGCGTCTTCGAGGAACCGCTTGTTGTTCTCCTCCCTGAAGGCTTGGACTCGGGGAGTCCCATATTCAAGGTCGGTCGGCAACACCGCCTCGGCCCCATAGATCAAGAAGAAAGGAGTGTGACTGGTGGCGCGGCTTGGGGTCGTTCACAGACTCCAAAGCACTGAGGGGAGCTCCTGCACCCATCGGCCAGCACAGTCCTTCAGTTTGTTGAAGATTCTGGGCTTAAGTCCTTGCAGGAACATGCCGTTGGCACGTTCGACCTGCCCATTCGTTCGGGGGTGTGCCACGGCTGCCCAATCGACCCTGATGTTGTGGTCGTCGCAGAATTCCAAGAATTCTTGGCCGGTGAACTGCGATCTGTTGTCCGTGATGATGGAGTTGGGCACCCCGAATCGATGGACGATGTCTCGGAAGAAGGTCACCGCTTGGGCCGATCTTATCGTGGCGAGGGGTCGAGCCTCAATCCACTTTGAGAACTTATCAATTGCCACAAGCAGGTGGGTGTAGCCCCCGGACGCTTTTTTGAAGGGGCCAACGAGGTTGATCCCCCAGACGGCAAAAGGCCAGGTCAGGGGGATCGTCTGCAGGGCCTGTGCCGGCAAGTGGGTCCGTCGTGCATAGTACTGACATCCTTTGCAGGCGCGCACTATTTTCTCCGCGTCACCGACCGGCGTTGGCCAGTAGAAACCATGACGGAAGGCGTTGCCGACTAGGCTGCGAGGGGTGGCGTGATGACCGTAAGCGCCCTCGTGAATGTTGCGTAGCAGCTGCCTCCCATGGTCAAGCGGTATACAGCGCTGCAGGACGCCGGAGTGACCCTTTCTGAAGAGCTCGCCTCCCACGACAACGAACGACTTGGCCCGGCGTGCAATTCGCTTGGCTTCGGTCGAGTCTGCGGGGAGTTGTTCCTTCAGCAGGCAATCAAGGTATGGCCGCGTCCAGTCGTTTGGCGGGGAGTCGGGCTCGGGTCCTCGGCCCCCCTCGTCTTCGTCGACCGAAGTGATGACGAACGCCGCGCGATCATCCCACTCGACGCGAGGTGGGTCGGGGGTCGGACCTTGGCTGGGGTCGGCCGACTCTGCTCCGACCTCCTCTCGTCGGTCGGGTGACTCCTTGATGGAGGGCTTGTTGAGGTCGCTGGCGAAGATAACGGACGGGACCGGCTCCTGATTCGAGGCTAGCTTGGCCAGAATGTCGACTGCCTTGTTTTGCGACCGTGGCAAGTGAGAAATCTCGAAGCCGTCGAACCTCACCTCGAGACGTCGAACCTCGGCGCAATACGCGGCCATCTTCGGGTTAACGCAGTTTGACTCGTTACGGACCTGGTCCACGATGAGCTGCGAATCCCCGAAGACCTCCAGCCTCTTGACGCCGAGCTCGATCGCGGCTTTGACACCGTTGACCAGAGCCTCGTACTCGGCGACGTTGTGTGAGGCTGGGAAGTTGAGTCGGATGGCGTATCTCATCCTCACTTTGAGTGGCGAGATGAGTAGCCATCCTCCCCTGGCTCCCTTTTTCGTGAGGGAACCATCGAAGTACATCTTCCAGCACCCCCGCTCGACTGGAGCGGCCGGAAGCTGGACCTCGGTCCACTCAGCGATGAACTCCGTGAGTGCGTGGGACTTGATCGCTGCCTGAGGGACGAACTCGAGGTCTTGCCCCATGAGCTCGATCGCCCATTTCGCAATCTTGTTAGACGACTCCTTGTTCCTGAGAACTTCGCCCAGAGGAAAGGAGGTCACGACGGCCATGTGGTGGGCGTTGAAGTAGTGGCGCAGCTTGCGCCTGGTGATAACAATTGCGTAGATCATCTTCTGGATCTGGATCCAGTGCGTTTTCGTGTCGGAAAGGACCTCGCTGATGAAGTACACAGGCCGTTGAACCTTGAGCGCGTGCCCAGGCTCACTTCGTTCCACGACCAGCGCCGTGCTCACCACCCGCGTCGTAGCAGATATGTAGAGCAAGAGCGTCTCCCCCGGGGTCGGGGTGGTCAGGATTGGTGGGCTGGTGAGCATGGACTTGAGATCATCCAGTGCCACTTGAGCCTCCATTGTCCATTCAAAGTGGTCGGACTTTTTCAGGAGACGATATAGAGGTAAACCTCGCTCGCCGAGTCGCGAGATGAATCGACTTAGCGCCGCAAGGCAGCCCATGACTCGCTGGACTCCCTTGACGTTTTGGATTGGCCCCATCTTGAAGATGGCGTCAATCTTGTTGGGATTCGCCTCGATACCTCGCTCGGACACGCAGAATCCGAGCAACATGCCCTTGGGAACGCCGAAGATGCACTTCTCCGGGTTCAGTTTGACTCCGTTCGCCCTTAGTCTGTCGAAGACCTTGGCGAGGTCGGAAACTAGCTAGTCGGTGTGTTTGGATTTGACTACGATGTCGTCCACATACGCCTCTACGACCTCGCCGATGAGGTCCCCGAAGCATTTCGTCATGCATCGCTGGTACGTTGCCCCGGCGTTTTTGAGTCCGAAGGGCATGGTGACGTAGCAGTATGCACCGAAAGGAGTTATGAAAGACGTCGCGTGTTGGTCCGACTCTTTCATCGGGATTTGGTGGTAACCCGAGTAAGTGTCGAGAAAACCGAGGGTTTCGTACCCTGCTGTCGAGTCTACAATTTGGTCGATGCGCGGCAAAGGAAAAGGATCCTTTGGGCATGCCTTATTGAGATTTGTGTAGTCAACACACATTCTCCATTTACCGTTCTTCTTACGGATAAGTACAGGATTAGCTAGCCAATCAGGATGATACACTTCCTTAATAAAACCTGCTGCTAGGAGTTTAGCTATTTCCTCACCGATGGCCTTGTGCTTTTCCTTGTCGAAGCGGCGGAGATGTTGCTTGACGGACCGAGAGCTCGGCTTGATGCAGAGTGAGTGCTCGGCGACCTCCCTGGGAATGCCCGGCATGTCGGAAGGTTTCCACGCGAAGATGTCCTGGTTGGCGCGGAGGAAGTCGGCCAGTGCGCTTTCCTATTTGTCGGAGAGCTTGGCCCCAATCAGCACCACCTTGCTGTTGGGGTCGGAAAGGTTGAGCGGGATCGGCTTGGTGTCGTGGTCGGGGTCGAAGGAGCCTGTCGTTTTATTTGAGTCCGGCGCGTCACTTCCTTCCACCTGATTGACGGTCGGCAACTCCTCCTTGTGGGCTAGCACGGTGGCGAGGTTGCAGTTCTCGAGGTATGGAGGTGCTGACTGTGATGACTCCTTTGGGCCCCGGCATCTTGAGCTTGAGGTAGGTGTAATTCGGGACAGCCATGAACTTCGCGTAGCACGGGCGACCCAGAACGGCGTGATACACGCTCGGGAAGTCCGCCACCTCGAAGGTGAGGGTCTCGGTGCGGAAGTTCCCGGGCGTGCCGAAGGTGACGGGCAGGTCGATCTGCCCGAGTGGCACCACTTGCTTTCCCGGGACAATCCCGTGGAACGGAGCCCCCATGGGTCGGACTCTCTTGCGGTCGATTCCCATAGCGTCGAGGGTCTCGGCGTACAGGATGTTGAGGCCGCTACCCCTGTCCATGAGCACCTTGGTGAGCCTCGTCGACGCGAAGATGGGGTCAACGACAAGTGGGTAGCGTCCCGGCCGAAGGACTCGGTCGGGGTGGTCGGAGAGGTCGAAGGTGACCGCGGTGTTTGACCACTTGAGGAACTCTGGGGCCGCTGGCTCTGCGGTGTACACCTCCCGGCGCTCCACCTTCTGCCGTCGCTTGGGCAGGCAAGAATCCAGTCCACTAAAGATCATAAGGACCGCGTTGGTCTCGGGGAATGGACCATCGGGTTCCCCGTCGCCTTCTCCTCCTTTGGGGTTGGATGACTTCGCGTCGTGCCTCTTGGGTGTCCCGGCGAGGAACTTGCGCATGAGGCCGCAATCCTTGTACAAATGCTTGACGGGGAATGGGTGGTTTGGGCATGGCCCCTCAAGTAACTTCTCGAAGTGGTCGGGCGTCGCCTCGTTAGTGGCCTTCGGCTTTGGCTTGCGCTCAACGGCCGCCACGAGGGTTGCCTCGTGCCATAGGAGGTTACCCTTCTTCTTCTTCTTCTTCCCCGACTGGATAGACGGGCTCGCGGCGCCAGCCGCGTCCGTCCTCTTGGCCTTTCCAGCCGGGCGCTCAAAGAGAGCTCCGATTGCATCCTCCCCGGAGGCGTGACTGGTGGCGATGTCCAGCAGTTCCTTGGTGGTCGAGGGGCACTTGCGCCCCAACTTGTGGACCAGCGACTTGTTCTTGGTTCCGGTCAGGAACGCGCTGATGGCGTCAGCGTCGACGACATTGGGGAGGGAATTGCGCATTCTGGAGAAGCGCCGAATGTACTCTCGCAGCAATTCATTGGGCTTCTGCTTGCAACTGCGGAGGTCCCTTGGAAGTTTCCCTCGAAGATCTCCCTAAGATCCGCCCAACATTGGATGCATCCTGTCGGGAGGTGCTGCAACCAGGCGCGGGTGGAGTCGGCGAGGTAGAGTGGCAGGTTGCGGATGATGAACAGGTCGTCGTCCGCGCCACCGGCTTGGTAGGCCAGCCGGTCGTCCTCCAGCCATGTGGCTGGATTCGAGTCGCCGGAGTATTTGGTGATGTTACTCGGCGCGCGGTACCGCTAGGGGACTGGTGCGCGCAAGATGTCTTCACCGAATGCCCGAGGACCCGCGGGCAGCGGGCCCGGGCTTCGGTCCTCCTCGGGGTCATACCGGCCTCCGCGACGTGTGGAGTAGCAATGGTTGACCGGCCGGGGTTGCCGGTCGTCTCCTTGTGCGCGTCGTCGCGCCTCGAGCACCACTCGTGCATCCTTGATGTTGCCGATGCGCTGGTGGATGGGCGGCAGGTTCCGCCCTCCTGTAGGTGGAGTCTGCTGGACCGAGGCTTCGCCGTCGCGGTCACTCGTGGCGGGCGCGCCGGAGCTACGCCCCCGTCGCCGAGACAGGGAGCTCTCGGCTTGCTGGTCTGCCGCAAGTCGGAGAAGGCTCTCAAGTTCCTTCCGGTCGTGCCGCTCCTCCGGGGTCGTCGGCGGCTGCATCCTTCGCAGGAGTGCCATCGCCGCGGTAATGTTCTGGCTCGCCCGCGGGAAGCGCGGGAGACCCCCTCCTGCGTCCTCGAGGATCTGTTGCTAAACTTGCCGGGCCCTGGCTTGCGCCTAGTTCCGGCGTTGCGTCAGCTCCCGCTTGATGACTTCGCGCTCCATTCGCAGGAGTCGTTCGTGGTCCTGCAGCTCCCGCTCTCGTGCGAGGAGCTGGTGGACGTCATGGTCGTGCGCGGCCGCGGCATTTGCCTCAGCTATGACGACGTCATGGTTCGCCCCCGCGGCTCCTGCCGGGGCCAGCAGGGCTTGGTGTGGGACGTGCTGAATCCCAGCCGGGTCGACAAGGACCGGCGGAGGTTGAGCTCCCACCGGGTCGACGTCGTTCTTGTCGCTGTTCTCCCCGTCGTCACTGTCCTCCAAGTCCTCGACGTGGCCCTCGGCGCTGCCAACCATGCAGCACTCTCGTGCCGGGTCGTAGCCCCCGAAATCGAAGCACTCGTTGAGGAGGTCGGAATTGGAGTTGGAGCGAAGGACGCGAGCCCCGGGCCACCCCTCAGCCGCAGCGGGAAGAGGGAGTGAAATGACCGGGTCGCATCGCATCGCTTCCACCATGGGCGGACCCGCCCATGCCGCCGACAGGAGGCGGCGGGCGAGCTCAAGCTCAAACTGGTCTGCGACGTTGCGGAGCCCATGAGGCAGAGGGACGCCCTGCCACCAGAAGTCGGATTCTGGTGGGAGATGTCCCCATCCTTTGAGCTGCACCAGGATGTTTGCCAGCACGTAGAAAACGCGCCGGCACTCGGATACACGTGGCTCCAAGCCAAGATACGCCTCGATACGGCATGGGAGACCGCTGCGGCCCCGTTCGCGGGGGACGACAGCGTTCGCAATCACCATCCCAAGCGCAGAAGGCGGTGACCGTGTCCGCGCCACCTGTAGAGACGGCGGGTCGCGGGGACGGTTGGTGTCGGACCGTGGCGCACCCCGAGGACGCCCATCAGCTTGGGGCGTGGGCGTGAGGTGGGTGGTGATCAGCTGATCGAGCCACTCCATCATGCGCCGCAATGCTGGGGGTAGAGCGTGAAGGCGCCCCCAGAACTGCTCCTCGGGTGGGTACGGCGGATGGCCATGGAGTTGGAGGGCCGCGGAAGCGAGCGTGTACTGCACGTGGCGGTACTCGTCGGGCCGCGGATCCGGACCGAAGTGCGCCTCCATGCGCACCTCGTAGTCGATGACATCCATGTCTCGGGCTAACCGGGGATGGACGGTCAGGGGTCCCCTCCTGAAGAGGGGTGGGTAGTCCTGCATCAGCTGCAGGCGGCCGGTGTAGTGGGCCTCGAACTCCAGGCTTCCGAAGCGGATGACCTGGTGCGGAGGGAAGAGCGGAGCGGGCAAGAGCCCACTCTCGCCTGAGTTGGCGACGTCGCGAGCCGTCCTGCGGCGTGGCCCGCGAACCCCGTTCGTCGATGATGCAGCCGCCATCGAAGGCGGTGAGGATCGCAACCGTAATGCGCAGAGATCCCCTACCTAGCGCGCCAACTGTCGGCGTTGAGAAATCTGGCCGACGAGTGAATTTATACTATGTGCTACGGTTGGTTGAGGAGAGTGAGGATGACACAAGTGATTATACTGGTTCGGGCGATCGAAGCCCTACGTCCAGTGAGTTGGTTCGGTTCGTGTTGCTCGTAGTAGGGGTTACAAGCTCTTTTTGAGAGAGGGAGAAGCTCCCAAGTCTCTAAGTGTGTGTCTAGTTCGTCCTTGTGTGCCTCACAAGGCCGAAGCGAGTGTGTGCGAAAATGAGAAAATGAGGATGCGGTCCCCCAGCCGCGAGTCAGGCTTTCCCTTTTATCTGTCAAGGGAAAGTCGATTGTACAAGGATGGAGGAAAGAAGAAAAAGAAAGAAAGGGAATTGGTCAAACTAGCTCGATGTAGGTGGGGGGCCTTGCAGGGAAGGGCACGTCCGTCCTCGACGCGTCCGTCCTCGGCGCCGTCTGCTCCGGGCGTGGGCGGCGACGGCTGCTACAGCTCAACTGCAGCAGGGATGTCCGGGTCCTGTTTGAGCACTGTGCGACCCTGTTTATTTATGGCCCACACTTTTACCGTGCGGCGAGGCGGTTTGACCGCTGTCAACCATCCCTGCGAGACATGCGGGGCTTGCGGTTCACGTCTTCGGACAGTGCTGAAGGACATCCACTTGCGGCCATTTAAGACGCTCCACCGGCCAATCTCCGACTTCGGTAGTCCGACCCCCCTTGGGCGGAGGCCGGGGTCGGGCGCCCGGGGTCGGCCGAGGCGGAGATTTCCTCCGACCCCGGGGGTCAGAGGTGGGTCGAGGAGTTGGGCCTTCCTTTGCCTGTGCGGCCTCTCCAGTTGCGGACTGTGTCGCGCATCGTGGGCTGGGCTTTGACCTTGGTGTCTTTGAAGACAGTTACGGCCTCTGGCCCAGTCCTCAGTCATTTGGGCATAATTACGTGTTTATGTGGGTAATCGCGGGTACCTGGTTTTGGGTACCCGACACAACCTCTATTTTCTTTAACAACAACAAAAACAATTACTACATCCATAATCTTTTTTTGATATAGAGTTAGTATAATTTCAGAAGGACAATACTTTAGAACATGAAAAATACTATTCCATTATTTGGCTCGTCCAAAGTAAAATGACTGGATGTTTTAAATAAACTTAGTCATATGTATTACAATGAGGACAGCCTTTAAGAGTCAGCGAGAAAATTAAAGCAAAATGATTTGGCACCACCACGATCAGTTCGCCTGGAATAGATGAAGCTCAGAACTGGGAATATGCAATGGCATGTGGTTAGTTACACTCTGGTCAGTGTGTCATTCTTTTAACAATCAAAACTACCGAGATACAAAAAAAAGCTAAATTATTATATGAATATATCAAAGTTGATATGAGATCGTTAAGGAAAGTGCCGCCAATTCCTACGAACACTTTTCTATAAACATTTAAGATTCACAGTAATGAAAACATTGATGGTCAATCATGTATGCACCCTCATAGCAATAAAAACAACGATTAGGATGCATTGTAGAAACATATACAAGCAGAAGAGTTTTCAGAAAGCAAACAACAACTTAGATTCGATGTTTGTTCATGCACAATTTATATGGCAGACAAAATTCAAATATTATAATTAATATTCAGCAAACAACAACTTAGATTCAATGTTTTTCCGGTTTCTTTTATTCATTTCGCCGCAAACTCTTCACTATCCTGTTCACAACTTTCGCCTGAGAAAAAAAGCACAGCATTCAGTCTTGTTGAAAAGATAACAAAGTGTCGAACCATGCTGAAGGAAAAGACCAGTTGGCAACCATTTAAAATTATATTTGTGCAATCACTAAGAGGTCGACACATCGAAGATGTCTTGTTTAGTTTTGTAGGAGATGCAACAACAACCATATTCATACTTCCATGCCCACCTGAAAACCGTTGATAATGAAAAGACGGCCAAAGACTGTACAAGGTAATTTTCATATGCTCTTTTGTTCTATACAGCTCACCATTGCCGTCGACATTTACCTAGTGGCGTCTCGTCATGGACCATCTCACCAGCTTTGCGCTTCACCATAATGATTGAATCTAATTAAACCAAGTCCAAAGAAAATTAGGCACATGATATGAATCAGTTAAATGCGGCGAAATGCAGTTTCAGTCTTCATATTAGTTTCTGATATTTGACATTGCATCCAACTGAATAAGTACTACCTACGGTAACAGGAGCAATGGTTAATGGTATGTAAAATCGTGTGATTAATGTCACATGGCAAGGTGAACAGAGCAACAGAAACCTAACAGGATAAGTCGACTCAATACACGATCACACATGCACCCTCTCCGTGTACAGGCTCATAGGCGCACGTCCTGTCTTCAAACTTTCCTAATTCGTCGATAACAACTAACGAACCCTAGAACAGAAGAACAGAAACTACGGGGAAACTACCAGGGAAGTCGGGTTCAGGATGAATTGAGTTTGATCACCTGGACGACGGCAGCACGTCGATCCACAAGCCTCCTCCGCGATGATCAGGGCACCAGCAACTGTGCGACAGGTGAGAACGGCGGGCGGCGCGTGACGGCGATGCGACTTGGTCGCCCGAGATGGAAATTATTTTACCAAGGAACCGAAGATGGAAGGAACAAAAGGGAAAATCTGGACGTACGTGCAACCATTGACGTGGGAAAGGAACTGAAGATGGAAATTATCTTTTGAAAGGAATCCAAGACCAAAAAAAGAAAGGAAAAAAGGATGCGGGAAAAAAAGGAAAAATGGATGCGGGATTGGGAGGATGGGTAGCAAAATCTCACGGTGAAAAAAATTATGGTGCGGGGGAGACTTTGTCCCTTTTTTTAACTACGCCATGACATTTGTCCCGTCTCCTCCCCTCTCTAATTGTCCCCACCCAGCCTGGCAGGATTGGATGGTTTTAAAAATAGGTATAATTTAAATCAAGGGTGGGTATACAAGTGGGTAAAATCTGGTAGGGTAAAACCGATTTTCCTCACAACTGGTTCTTTAAGGGTTTATTAGATAAATAGACTAGTAGCACTTTAGGTGAACATTGCTCCATAAATGGTGCTGTGAGCGCCCTACCAGTTCCAACGCGACTGAGCGAGAGCTTAGCGCCATCAACGGTCTTGACCTGGCCTGGGCGCTCTCTGGAGTCTGGACACTAGTTTTGGTACAGGCCGCACAATGACCTCTCGTTCCATTCCTTCAATGGACCTGATCTCTTGAAGGCGTGGTGTGATTGTGAGAGATGAAGTCGTCAGCGTTTGGCCTGTGGAACAAGTCTCCTGCCAGCGCGGGATTTTGGGAGGACAGCTTGCTTATCCGACCAAGGGCGCCAGTCGGCTATCGGGTCTCGAGCTGGACCGTTGGACGTTCTTATCCTCTTCTTCCTGGACCGTTGCTCTGCGTGGAATGTTGGACATCGGCGTGGGCAGCCGTAGCGTGATCGCCGACAGGTGCCGGGCTCAGACCAGCACACAAACCGAACGGCGAGCTTGAGTGAACAGCTGACGAACCTTGTGCTGCTATCTTCCTAATGACTCCCATCCACAGGAAAGGTTTTAGGAGTCCTTACTTTAGTAGAAATTACTCATATTTCTCAACTACGAATGAAGTGAACTAGAGGGGCTGATAGGAGGGGAGGGAGAGTAGAGCAGAGGAAATAGCACCATGGCGGTGTTAAATAGTGAAAACCTGAATCCGTTGGTCTTTGGTTTTGCCTGTCCTGCTATATATGATAAGTAGTTGAAAAGTAAAAGAAATAATAAAGAATGTTGGGAGAGATAATTGACAGTGCCAGAATTTATAGTTGTAATGGTAAGGCCGTCATCAGTTTATGCATGTGTTGTATCTATGACACGACACATTTACACTTACACAATGCATGCCGCAGCAGGTTGTAGCAGGCCATTCACTTCTTTATGTCTACCACGGTCATATTATCTGTTATAGATAAAGTGAATCTGTCCTCCAAATTTTTAATTTCCACCAAAAATGGACCAAATCAACACTCTGTTTGCTCTGCTAGGCTTCCCTTTAACACGAAACAGAGCAGCCAGCACTCGGATCCTCTCTTCTGCCCTCTGTTCCATGACTTGCTCTGTTTTGGCTTTGGAAAACAAGTGCCTTTATGCATGCATTTGCAACAAACAGTTAGATATCTTTTTCTGTAAGAACTGTGATACCTGCTCCATTCATATGGAATTCAAGATTATATTTGCCGTTAAATAATGTTCGATCTTCAGTATAACTTTAAAATACTAGCAATGTGTACCCATTATGTCCTAGCTCAGAAGTTTTGGCGATGAATAACATCATGACCCAGTGACTAATCAAACATTGGAAGAACTCATTATCTCTTTGGCTATTCTCATATTGGAATGATGTGCATGCAATAGATATCTAACTGTCTATTGAAAAATACACGTGTATAATGGAAGAACAAAGTAAATTTCATACGAACAATTGACCTTTGTTATTTTTTTTTGACTGTCAGACACTTGTTATTCTTTTTTCAAGCTTTGGAGAGTTTATATCCTTCATTGGGCTGTTCAACTACTCTTCCATCTTCTTTTAGTTCTAAAAAGAGGCATCAACTCTTTGATTTTCCTAGTGGCATGGGAGATTTGGAAGCATATTAATGATTGTATTTCTAATGGAGTATCTCCGAGAGATTTGGAAGATTTGGAAGCATATTAATGATAGTCTTGCAAAAGATTGCTGCAGAGAGTGTGCTGTGGTGTTTGACTGGAGCCACTTCCCAGCAGGAGCTGCTCCCTGGGTCGTTTGCAGTAGGCTCATAGTTAGGCCTGGGAGTAGGTCGTAATGGTGTAGTGCAGTGGCGAGTCTAGAGGGTGGGCCGGGTGGGCCGCGGCCCACCCCCAGATTCGGCCACCAGAGAAGCCCACCCCCAATCACCTATTCTGCCATTCATCTTCCTGAGCAGAGTCTGCGCCTTGGTCAGCTCGAGACCATCACCGAGAGCGAGTTTGCGTCCATCTCCCTCGCCGCAGCGCGAACTGGTGACTGAGCTAGGGTTGCATCGTCCTCCGCTAGCTGTTGCCATCTCCTTTCGCTCAGGGCGCGGCGCGAGCGGCGCTGTGGCGTGGCAGGGCGGCGCGTCGCGAGGCAGTCGGGCGGAGCTGCACCGTGGCGCTGCTCGAGTGGCATGGCAGGGCGGCGCTGCAGCGCGGCGTGTCGCGAGGCTGCAGGCCCGTCCATGCGGAGCTATGATGCGGCAGGACATGCATCCTATAAAAATGATGAACGGTGACATGCATCCATGTAGTTCGACGAAATGCCAAAGTGGTGCACTTGAGACGGTGTTTACTGTCTTGTCCATCTAACCAAACAAAACATATCATGTCTAACTAAACATACTCGAAAAACGAGAATGAAAAACTAGAATGATTTCACTTTGTCTCCAAACCAAACATATACTATGATATTTGTGGCTTCCGTTTTGTTCATCTCTACTACTTAAAAAGGCTGAAAGAGATCGTCAACCTTTTTTTCGTTTTTCGTCCTGCCAAGACTTTGAATTCGGGTCGAATTCATCTCAAATCAAATGTCCGAGTTCGTGTTTATTTGGTCCTATAGAGATAAAATTGTATATATTAACATAGCAACGAGTGGTCTGGTGGTAGTGTTGTATCATTCCTCCCAGCAGACCTGGGTTCGAATCTCGCTTTGGCATTGTTTTTCCTTTTTTTTTTAACCACGCAGAAAGCCATCGAAGGAGATAGTCAGATTGAAGCTTTTGTTAATCGGAAGATAGCTCGAGAGAGGCCATTTGATATATAGTACATTATTTTGGAATTTTCATCTGGAACAAGTTTAATTGGGTTATTTTCATCAAACCATACGTGCATTGTACTTAAAATTCTACGTTTGTTCTAAAAAAAATGGCTATAGAAAGGTGATGGGTTCAGTAGCAGACTTTGAACCATCATAAAACTGGAAGAGCGAGCCTGTAAAAATAAACCTATATGTGCGTGTGAGGGAATTTTACTTTCAGCAATATGTTCTTACCCTCAATTTTTCTTTACATATATCAAATCGTAGTATTGAAAGATATTTTCATGAAGATTCTCAAAATATATATATTTTCGTGAAGGTGATATTAGTTCCTGAAGACTTTGACTCTAGCATTGTATGAGAAAAATCCATGATAGCAGGATTAACTTGATTTATTTCTTTTCGTGGCTCTGAATTTTATGTTTTTGGGCCATAGGATTTTTAATATCACTCCACATCTAAGTGAGAACAAATGAGCACTTTATAGGTACTTCAAAATTTTCACTCCCGTAGCAACGCACGAGCAATATGCTAGTTATGGAAAAAGTAGGAGAGGAGATGGAAGGACGTGAGAGGTCCTGGATGAATAGATGGACATGAGCATGTGGCTTTAGATTGGACAGAGGTTAGTTTGTGGATGATGTGGCTCAAACATGAGACTAGAAAAATAGCAAAAACAAATTAAAACTATATAGCAATTAAAGTTAGTGAGTTATATTTATTTTTAAAAATATATAGATATGGCATGTTTAATTTGCTGTGCGGCAAAAAAAAAAAAAAAAAACGGTCCACCCCCAACTCGAGTCCTAGACTCGCCACTGGTGTAGTGTGTGTGCGTTCAGTGGCACCAAGTTAGGCTCATAGTTAGGCCTGGGAGTAGGTCGTAGGTCGTAATTTTAGATAACCAAAATTCAAAAGACCGAGAAAACCGAACCGAAACATCGGGTATGACCGAACGCCCACCTCTACCTGCATTCAGGGTTGCATAGGATTTTTTTTCTTCTATTTCCTTTTAACGGGTGGAAGCTATTTTGAGAATATGATTCCAGATGTGGTTTGCACTGACCAAGAACATGAGAAAAGGGGAGTATCTATTATCATCGATTATTTTACGGTTTATCTAAGAGGGCAACCGTGTTAGAATAAAAACATCAGAGGACCTTTCGATGTGGCAAAATGAGGTCAGAAAGTGGATTTTAATGACGGTATCTACTGAATCCAGCACCATCTTTTCTGATCGTGTTCTTGAGGCACGGGTGAAAACGCTGCTAGGTTGGCGTGCTGCATCTGTTTGCTATCTACTGCTTGTTTCCATCAACGCCAGGTTTTTTTTTAAGAAAACTGTGCTATTATTTCTCTATAAGCCATATTTTATCTCTAGCAGTGTTGAGTTTAGCTCACCACTGGAATTTGTTTTCTAGCTCAACATTATTATATTTTTTGGTGACTGGTTTTGTGCGAGGGATACGATGAGATCGCTTGAAATATTATTGGAAAGTTGTAAGAAAGATCCATTCTACGATGGCGGATCAGTGTGCAACTTTTAATGCTGCAAGTGAAAGACTTGTGAGACTTTTCAGACTACGAATGAGACTTCATCCAAGGCCAAATACTTTATTGTGTAACAACTAGGAAGTTCAGATTCAACATCAAGCGGAGGTAAAATTTATGATTTGTGGATATGTTGATGCTTTGATATCCGATGTACTTCCAATGAGTGTTTGCTCATTGGTGCTTTGGAAGTCCTTGGATTAGATTCTTGAATTGGCAGCGAGAGCTTCCATGTTCTACAAATCGCTTCTCATTTTCTGATGGTGAACGACGGTGGTGTGTTACATGCTGCACGCCCCAGCAGTACTTCGATGATTGACGGCAATGGGATGCTTATGTAGAGCAAGAGAAGATGCCTGATGCCGCATGTCCTGAAATTTCTCCTATACTAGAGCTGCAAGTTCCCGAGTCTTCTAGTTATGCTCATGTGAAACTATTGGGAGCTGCAGATGATCACCGTGTTCGCCTCGCTTGCAGCAGCTGTTTTGCAGCAGCTACAGTGTTTCGGTTATTTTTTCAGCAGCAGCTACAGTGTTCGCAGTTATTTCTTCATCAGTCGCAACAGTAAAACGCGAACAGGCTGGATGTTATTGGCTTATCCTTGATGTCACAAGAAGTACAAAGTGATGGCACGGTTGCAAATGTGAAGGGCAGTTCTCTAATATTTTCCAACCAGGGTGCCAAATATAACAAAGGGTAATGCTATTAGTTCATATGTGGTACATGCATTGTCTTTATCTACATGGAGGCTTCCTAGCTACGCCTCGTTACGTGCAAATGGATGAATCAAAGTGACACGCTCAAAATTACTCTAGGGCGAGAGTAAAATTTTCAATGTGACATTATCCTTGGACTATGATGTGACACTGATGAGTGCGTGCCATTTCTTGCTTGGGAGACCATGGCAATTTGATCATGAAGCTACATAGGTTGCCCCAAAAGCAAACAACGGCAAGGGTTAGGTCACAAGATTGTACTACCCTCTGCTGCCATGTAAGAGTGAATGTATTGTGTTAGTCCGTAGATTGTATTGCATTGAGCCTCTCGATCGGCTGATATATATGAGAGTACAAGACTCGGGGGCAAGACACCTCCCCGTCTACAGATTGAAGGTTTATAGATACATAATATCCAAATTACCAAATATATTTTAACACTTTAATTTCCTTTATGGTTGTCGATGTCGAGCTCTCTCAGTAACGCAGGGTAATTAAGGGTCGGGCAGGTAAGCCACGCGGCACTATGGTGGAGCAGTTCTCTTCAAGTGGTAACAAAATAAATGTGTGCTTACTATCACTAATAAGCAACCGAAGAAACACTTCTACTGTATAATTCAATGTTTTACGCTGCTCCCTCCATTTTTTAATATATGACATCGTTACTTTTTTTGTTACTTTGACCATTCATTTTATCTATAAATATTTGTGTAAATAATTAAGTGTATAAGTTAACTTTCAAGGGCCTTTGATGATGAATATAATGATATTCATTTCACATTTGAAAAGTAATTATTTAAAATCAGAGGGAGTACTACGTCTACATTAATGATGCACCTGAAATGACACACGTATCAAGCTTTATAAATGACCAGTACAGAGCTTCCCTGGAGTACATACCATCTATTATATATATAATTGACCACAAAACGGAGCCACCATGTTCGCTCTAAAATGCTAGAAATTCTCATGTTAATCGGAGAACATAAGAAGAGAAAATTACCCACCACTACCATTATAAAAAAAATAGTCACAAAACCCCCTAAAAATATTTATAAAATAGCTAAATTTGGAAAAAATTGCCAAAATACCCCTCGCACATATTTATAAATTACCCACCACGCCATTATGAGTCAAAAAACAGCTAAATTCGGAATTATAAAAAATACCAAAAAATACCCCTTGCAGAAATTTTTAAATTACCCACCATGTCATTATGAGTCAAAAAATAGCTAAATTCGGAATAATAAAAAATATCAAAAAATACCCTTCACACTTATTTCTAAATTACCTATCATGCGGTCATGGCATTATAAGTCCAAAAACTAACTAAAATCGGATTATAAAAATAACTAAAAATTTCCCTAATTCTTATTTCTGCACCATAACACTGTGAGCCCAAAATAACTAAATTTTGAAATAATAGAAATATTCAACATACACTTAATTCCTATTTGTAAATAGACCATCATATGTCTAGCTAGCATGACACATTTTCCTATTTTTAGCATGAAACATTTTCTTCAAGATTTATTTGTAGCACGACACATTTGTTTTGCTACCATGACATATGTTAATTGTTTATTAGCATGATACATTTGAACCGACCTCACTTCTAAAATAAAATCAAATACATTGTTAGATAAGACAGAACCTAAATGATGACTCATCTCACACTCAAACTGAGGGACCATTGAGAAATTCTCCAATCTATTTTTTATTGTTTTATAAATATAGAGTATAAAATGAATAATAGTAATAAATTATGTTAAACTTATATAATAATATAAAATATATTTTAAATAGTATAGTAAGTCTAGCCGCGCCCGGCAGCCATGCTAGTTATATCTTATATAAATACTCACCTTCGCAAAAAAAAAAATCTTATAAATACTCAATTCCGCCATGGAGACGCCAGTAATGGGAAATAGCGAAGGTGCCATGGATGATGGAAATTAAATACATCATACAAAATTATCGATACATTATATCGGTATGTTGTGTCTTTGATGAGAATGGGAAGCATCGGAAGTTGCCTCGCCACTATGACGATGCTATGCTCGCCTCGCCACTGGCGGAGAGACTTGACCTGGAGGGTGATCTGGACATTGGTTCTACTGCAGGCGCCGCGCAAACTTCGACCTGTGCATGATCCAACCCTAAAACCTGATGAAGACACCGGAGTTTGCCCTGTGCAACCAGTCTTAGTGAGCAGCACGAGAAGCGCATGGTCACCGACATTGGCTGAAGCTGCGCCCCGGGGAGCATCGCGGTAAAGCTCTCCTTAGTGAGCAGCACGAGAAGCACGGCCATGAAATTCGTACTCACACGCAACTGTCAAGCTGAGAAACATGAAGATTTTAACGCTCGACTTGAGGAGCTTTATGTTTTGTACGGTTAACATCTTTTAAAGCGAATAGATGCAATTCCAAAATTAATGGGATGCATCCTTTGTTGACAGTAGCGCCGCTTGGGCCTGGCATGAGACGATCGAGTCGGTGTAAGTGGTGGTGTTTCGCCGCCATGGCTCACGATCGAGTTGGTGTAAGTGCTCCGAGGATACGAGGATCAAATGTATATTATGCACTTGGTTGTAGCATCTCATTGCATTTTTCGATTGTAGCTATGTCTGTTCGATTGCGTATTTATTAGCATGAGCTGATTGATACTCCACTGATCAGCAAAAAATTAGTAGCTATTTCGGGATTTAGGAGAGCTGCCCCGCCGTCAACAACTATGGAGGCAACATCGTAGTGGTTGTGTTTCGCCGCCATGGCTGACGATCAAGTCAACCCGCACCAGGTGCCCTGGACGCTGGTCCTGGTTCATGCGGGCTGCTTCTGCAATTCTGATGAAGTGCTCGCTGACATTGTTCCTACGCACGGCGGGCGGGCGCTGGCGGCAGGAGGCGAAGCTACATGTACCGTGCCGAGTGCACCGGCACCAGGGTGAAAAGAAAAATCCAGTCATTAGCACCAATATTTCACCGCTTGTGCACCACCCAAGATCAAATATTGGCACCACCTAGGCCGTCGTAGGCGTGACACAACACAGAGGCAGGGTTCAGGGGTGCGTTGAGCCTGAGTCTAGCTTAAAGTGGCACTTGGGTCGCTCTACGGCTAGCTTCGCCACTGGCAGGCCACTGGTCAGCAACTCAGCATGCAAGGAAATGACCACCAGCGACATTGCCCCTGCTGCTAGCTAAGCAGTTACCTATGTCTGAACAGCACGCAAACCACGTGCATGGAAACTGATCTAATGCCTCAGACGATTTCGCCGGTAGGCCTCATACCAGCACATATACAAACTGAAAGGTGTGCCTGAGTAAAACCAGCGGACAAGACTCATGCTTGTGTCAAATTTCTTAATGACTCCCATCCACAGGAAGTGCCGTATCTTTACTGTTGAAATACAATAAATTATACTGATACTATACCCAACTGCGATGAATTGAACGGATGAGCTGATACAAGATGAGAGGGCAGGACGCCAGGATGGTGGTTTTCACTACTTAACACCACCATCTTTGTTTTGTAGTCAAAACCTGAGCCTGTCTTTGTTTTACTCTGTCCTGCTATATATGAGAGCTCAGAAAATTAATCTGCATTCCTCTCCTCACTACGGGAGATTCTTTGTTTGCCGAGTGCCAAGGACACTCGGCAAAGCTCCAAATGCATTTGACAAAGGGCCGGCCCATCAACCCGCCACAACTCCCCTAAATCTGCAGCTTTTTTCTTTGTAATATTTGCACACCATGCGGCCATCAAGATTCGAACCCATGAACTCTCCTTCGCGCGAGTCCACCTCTACCACTACACCACAGCATCCCATGTGCACATATCCCATTTTGATTCCACTCATATTAAACTAAACTGAGTATTAATTGATTATTTGAGACCCTAAACTAATTTAAATTAAAAAGTTGTCCACTACCAAGTTTCATAACTTTTCAAGATCTACATCTTTCATTTTTGGTCTTTTGTACATCTGAGGTCGTTTACAAAATTTGAATTTCAAATTTGAACTCTTTCAAACTTAGTTTTCGTTGACAAGATGATTTCAAATCAAACAGTTGTCAACTACAATGTTTCATAACTTATTGTGATCTACAACTCTCATTTTGACTGTTTCTCCATCCGAGGTCATTTGAAAAATTCAAATTTTATAATTTAGCTGTCATTCAAACCTCCATTTTGTAAGCAAATTTAATTCAAATTAAAAAGTTTTGAACTACAAAGTTTCATAACTTTTGAGTATCTACAACTTTTATTTTGGTCATTTGTACATCCGACATAGTGATAGTCACATTGTTCACAAATCTTATATATCTCCTTTTTAGTTTCATGAAACTTTGAAAAAAGAGGTTGATTTAGTGAACAACTTTACTATCATTTTGTTTAATCAATAAATTCTCCAAATAAGAGTTGTAGACCTTGAAATGTTATACAACTTTATAGTTGAACACTTTTTAGTTTGAATTCGTTTAGGGTTTCAAAAAAATAATTTGAATTTCGCTTTGCCGAGTGTTATTTTTTAGCACTCGGCAAAGATTGACTTTGCCGAGTGCTTTTTTTGGCACTCGGCAAAGATTGACTTTGCCGAGTGCCGAGTGTTTTTTTATTGGCACTCGGCAAAGATTATTTTTGCCGAGTGTTTTTTTTTTTTTTTGGTCGAGTGTTTTAAAAAAACACTCGGCAAAAAGACTTTTTGCCGAGTGCCCGATATAATACACTCGGCCAACAAGTGGACACTCGGCAAATAACCGATTTCCCATAGTGCCTCATAAAAAATTATTCTGTATTCCTCGCCTCTATATATGCGAGTCGCCTGTAACTAGCGCATCATTACGATGGTTGGTCGAACAGTAATTTCTGTCACACCCCAAAATTTCAAATTTTGGAATGTGACATAAATTTCACTAAATTTTAAAACTTTTTAGAATAGTTTAAAATTTTGTTTTAATATTTGAGAGTTGTCACATTTATTTAGGCAAATGTAATTATTTTCTAAATCTAAATAATTAATATAGGTTATATAAAAATTCGTTTGTTGCATTCATGCTGAGTAGAATGCACTAGGTTTTTATTGAGTGAAAAATGTATTTCAAATTCGCTAGCAATCGTTTTCGCTTAATATATAAGTTAGAAATAGAAAAGAAGAAAAGAAACCCTAGCCGCACTAGGATGAATCTTTCTGTGGCCCGTCTTCTTCTTCCTCACCTTTTTCTTTCTTTTCTCTCCATGGGCTGAGTTCCTCTTTCCACAGTCCAGCTTAACTTGATCGTTTGCCTTCTCTCTTTCACCACTTTAATCTTGTTATCTACCTGTTGTCCTCCAACCCAACCAAGATGTCATTTTTATTCTTTTGTTCATCCCGGTCTTCTCCCTATACTCTCGTCTTCTCCCTACTCTCTATTTGGGACCTAGCAGCCTTGTCAAGCAAGCAGCAGGCAGATAAGCAATCACAATGCTTGAACATGACAATTCGATTCATGCTCCCCTCGCATGATCTATCTATTCCTTGTTCCTCCCACATCTCCTTTTGCATCCAGTTTCTTTGCATCTATCCAATTTTGTCGCAACATCTTGGCCCACATTACAAGCCCATGTCCTGGATGTGTGTACCCGAGGCCGTGCTACAAAAAGTCCTAACCCTTGCCCCTCTACATCCCAGCCTCGACAGAAACGCCGGAGTAGCACCCCTGCTTGAGCTGCCACGGTGTCCTTTTGTGGTCGCCCTCTTGTCTCCCTCCTTGGCTGCCAAACAAACTCACGACTAAAATCCTATGTCACCTCCCCTATGGGCATCAGGCATCCCTGGTCGTCTTCTTCTATCCCTAAAACCACCACAATGCCACCATGCCGCTTCTATACCTAGCTGTCCTCGCTGCTAGTCGCATTTCGCGCGCGGGTTCCCATGTTGGCATACTTGATCCTAGAGATCCAGAGCTCCAACTTACCGTCAACATAATGTTGACATGATGTCCTTCACATTCTACACCCAAGATATGATTCCATCTACATTCATTCCACCTACCGTCGTCGCACAAAAGGAAAGAAAAACATCATTTAACGCTAGATAATGCACTTTCTTTCCTAGTCCCAATTTCCTTTCATTAGGACACTATCTCGACATCACCTATGAATGCTTGGGCATCTCTCCACGTCCTCCCCATGGCCTTGAAGCCCTCATGGGCCGAACACTAAGGCAGCCCACCATCCCCTCACAACTCTCCCTTCTTTTCCTTGCCGTTTGGGCCGAGGCCCACCTTTCCTCACCTCTCCCCACCTATGGGCCAAGCCCAAACCCTCTACCAAACCCTAGGCCACCCCCTCCACATATATGGGAGCCTTCCCCCACGTCCTCCTTGCCCTCCAAACCCCTCCCACGCCGTCAGGCTGCCGCCACGCGTCGCCACCCTCGCGTCCAGCAGCATAGTCACATATTGGCATCAACGTTCCCGGCGATCAGTCCATCCAAATGCAATCAAATTTTGCCAGCAGGTGCGCAATAGAGTCCTCTACAACATGACCAAAATTCAGCCCAAGATCTGACCTGGATCAATGGGGATCTAATTCGCAATGACTACTGCTCCCTGTCCTGGATCCGCCAGCACGCCTGATGGTAATTGTTTTTTTCGTGTTCCACAAAATCCCTCTACATTACTGACCTAAATTCAATACCCTGATGTGTTCCAGCAATCCTACTACTAGTTCCCCAAAGGATTCGCCAAGATCTCACTGGAAACGACCAGGAACGCTATACCACCGTCAACTGCCGCAGATCAACCTCATCCAGATCCAACCCTTCGATCTCATTTTCAGGTGAACTCGTGCCCCAATCACCATATGTCCAATATGTTCCACATCATTGCGCATAGTAGTGTGCAAACCATGTCCAAAAATATACATCCAATCAACGGGAACGCTCGCGTTTCTGTCCCTAAGCGTTTCTGTTTTTCCTAATCCAATCCTTAATCTTTGAAACATCATAACTTTTGACTCATAGCTCCGTTTTAAGTGATTCTTGCGCTCACGCGATCATAGCGTCGAGTACTATCTGTTGGTACTGTTTTTGTAGTATTTTGGTACTGTCTGGTGTGCTGTTTCTTATTGTTTGTGCTCGTTTGCTTTGCATGTTACCGTTATATAGAAATGCGTGTTCGAGAAACCACCAAGAGGAACGTCAAGACATGAAGACTCTGAGCAGCAGCACTTCTATTTGAGGCAAGTGTCCTTGACCATATTGATCCTATGCTTTGAAATGTGTTGTTTGCAAACATGCATGCTTGTTTAATATTGAATCCCATGAGTCTATACCCTTTTCCATATCATTCCTTGTCGCCTTGTTGTAGTGTCTTGGTTTATGGGTTGGTAGCGAATGCTTAGCCATGCTTTTGGGGTCACTCACCTGAGCATAATTAACGATGACTAATGGTTCACTTTAACTAAATAATTTGCTGGTAACTTTTTAGCAACATGGAACTCAGGATGGTGGATCTCCATGAGCACCAAAAGGGTGGTGGATCTCCGTGAGCATCAACCTTGTTTGATTCTTGTTTGATACTTGACTAGTGGGTCTCCGTGAACACTAGTGTTGGTAGGTCTCCGTGAATACCAACGCCCGATAGGTCTCCGTGAGTATCGGGGGATTGATGGGTCTCCGTGAGCATCAGTCATTTTGTGAGCTTGTTTTTGATGGTTTCTCCGTGAACAATACTTGTTAATGGATCTCCGTGAGCATCAACCTTGTTTGATTCTTGTTTGATACTTGACTAGTGGGTCTCCGTGAACACTAGTGTTGGTAGGTCTCCGTGAATACCAACGCCCGATAGGTCTCCGTGAGTATCGGGGGATTGATGGGTCTCCGTGAGCATCAGTCATTTTGTGAGCTTGTTTTTGATGGTTTCTCCGTGAACAATACTTGTTAATGGATCTTCGTGAGCATTAATCATTTTTGTGATACTTGTTAATGGATCTTCATGAGCATTAATCATTTTTGTGATCACTTGTTAATGGTTCTTCGTGAGCATTAAGTTATGATATTTATGAATACTTGTTCTTAAAACTTAAGACATATCATCTAGTAATATAGGTTGCTTTGAAAATGTGTTTAAAGAATAACTTGGCATTTGTGCAATTGAGCCCATGTTTAGCCTTTCTTGTTATAAGCTTGCATATTGCATATTTTCCCACACTTGCGGAGTACGACATGTACTCACGCTTGCTATTTCCTCTACAATCATGATATGCTGCTCAGAGAGTGAAGATTGACTACTTTGAAGATGGTGGTGAAGACTAATCTTGTGGAGCCCCCGGTCGACTGCCTGTGCCGTTATGGATTCTTCCGCTAGCGTTTGTATTCGTTTAGTCCTTTGAGACATTTATTGTGATATTTGTACGATGTATTTATGACACTGGTTACTCTGTTTTACTATACTTTGTCCTATATGTGTGAAACTTGATCCTGGGCACACATATAGATGAGCATTCGGTTTTGGCCCTAAAACCGGGTGTGACAGAGTGGTATCAGAGCCGTGTCGACCGTAGGACGCAAGCTTAGGTAGAATGGTTGCCACAAAGTCCTATTTTCAAAGCTATTTTTGAAAAAAAATCCGATCTATGTGCTCTTCAGATCTTTCTATTTTCTCTTCTCAACTTGTCTACTCTTGATCTATTTAGTAAAATGATTTTTTACCCTTTCCTCACTTGATCGAGCATCTTTACTTTGACCATAGTATATGTCCCGATCTAGCCTTAATGACAAAGTAGTACGTTGTTGTTTGAGTGTGGTGTGCCTTGTGATGATTTGGATCTTTGTTTGAGTGGGGTGTGTTGTGAAGCATCTGGCTTTATGATGACACCTTTATTATTATAGTATATACTTAGAATTAGCTTAGACGGGTTCCTCCTTTTTGGTCCTTTTACAAGCTCCTTTCTCTCTTCTATATTTCTTCTAATCTTATCTTTAAGACAAAATCCTAAAGAAGGCAATGAGCAAAGGAAACCTTTATATCAACGTCATGCTTCGAGAAGGCGCCAACAAGACAAGGAAGATGTGTGGATGATGTACAAGATCATGATATTTGAAGTGCTAACCTAAGGGGGGTAGAGCTCCCCTCCGGCCTCAACTTATGGACGACAAAGGAAAGAGTGTTTGTTCGTGGATGGGATGAAGAATGCAAGTTCAAGGAAAAAATCGTCAAGTGGAAGAATAAGAAGCCGAGTTTTTCTCCGTCACCTTTTTCTTGCTAGCCTCATAGAATCTCGGGGCGAGATTCCTGTTAAGGGGGGTAGTCTTGTCACACCCCAAAATTTCAAATTTTGGAATGTGACATAAATTTCACTAAATTTTAAAACTTTTTAGAATAGTTTAAAATTTTGCTTTAATATTTGAGAGTTGTCACATTTATTTAGGCAAATGTAATTATTTTCTAAATCTAAATAATTAATATAGGTTATATAAAAATTCGTTTGTTGCATTCATGCTGAGTAGAATGCACTAGGTTTTTATTGAGTGAAAAATGTATTTCAAATTCGCTAGCAATCGTTTTCGCTTAATATATAAGTTAGAAATAGAAAAGAAGAAAAGAAACCCTAGCCGCACTAGGATGAATCTTTCTGTGGCCCGTCTTCTTCTTCCTCACCTTTTTCTTTATTTTCTCTCCATGGGCTGAGTTCCTCTTTCCACAGTCCAGCTTAACTTGATCGTTTGCCTTCTCTCTTTCACCACTTTAATCTTGTTATCTACCTGTTGTCCTCCAACCCAGCCAAGATGTCATTTCTATTCTTTTGTTCATCCCGGTCTTCTCCCTATACTCTCGTCTTCTCCCTACTCTCTATTTGGGACCTAGCAGCCTTGTCAAGCAAGCAGCAGGCAGATAAGCAATCACAATGCTTGAACATGGCAATTCGATTCATGCTCCCCTCGCATGATCTATCTATTCCTTGTTCCTCCCACATCTCCTTTTGCATCCAGTTTCTTTGCATCTATCCAATTTTGTCGCAACATCTTGGCCCACATTACAAGCCCATGTCCTGGATGTGTGTACCCGAGGCCGTGCTACAAAAAGTCCTAACCCTTGCCCCTCTACATCCCAGCCTCGACAGAAACACCGGAGTAGCACCCCTGCTTGAGCTGCCACGGTGTCCTTTTGTGGTCGCCCTCTTGTCTCCCTCCTTGGCTGCCAAACAAACTCACGACTAAAATCCTATGTCACCTCCCCTATGGGCATCGGGCCTCCCTGGTCGTCTTCTTCTATCCCTAAAACCACCACAATGCCACCATGCCGCTTCCATACCTAGCTGTCCTCGCTGCTAGTCGCATTTCGCGCGCGGGTTCCCATGTTGGCATACTTGATCCTAGAGATCCAGAGCTCCAACTTACCGTCAACATAATGTTGACATGATGTCCTTCACATTCTACACCCAAGATATGATTCCATCTACATTCATTCCACCTACCGTCGTCGCACAAAAGGAAAGAAAAACATCATTTAACGCTAGATAATGCACTTTCTTTCCTAGTCCCAATTTCCTTTCATTAGGACACTATCTCGACATCACCTATGAATGCTTGGACACCTCTCCACGTCCTCCCCATGGCCTTGAAGCCCTCATGGGCCGAACACTAAGGCAGCCCACCATCCCCTCACAACTCTCCCTTCTTTTCCTTGCCGTTTGGGCCGAGGCCCACCTTTCCTCACCTCTCCCCACCTATGGGCCAAGCCCAAACCCTTTACCAAACCCTAGGCCACCCCCTCTACATATATGGGAGCCTTCCCCACGTCCTCCTTGCCCTCCAAACCCCTCCCACGCCGTCAGGCTGCCGCCACGCGTCGCCACCCTCGCGTCCAGCAGCATAGTCACATATTGGCATCAACGTTCCCGGCGATCCGTCCATCCAAATGCAACCAAATTTTGCCAGCAGGTGCAAAATAGAGTCCTCTACAACATATCCAAAATTCAGCCCAAGATCTGACCTGGATCAATGGGGATCTAATTCGCAATGACTACTGCTCCCTGTCCTGGATCCGCCAGCACGCCTGATGGTAATTGTTTTTTTCGTGTTCCACAAAATCCCTCTACATTACTGACCTAAATTCAATACCCTGATGTGTTCCAGCAATCCTACTACTAGTTCCCCAAAGGATTCGCCAAGATCTCACTGGAAACGACCAGGAACGCTATACCACCGTCAACTGCCGTAGATCAACCTCATCCAGATCCAACCCTTCGATCTCATTTTCAGGTGAACTCGTGCCCCAATCACCATATGTCCAATATGTTCCACATAATTGCACATAGTAGTGTGCAAACCATGTCCAAAAATATACATCCAATCAACGGGAACGCTCGCGTTTCTGTCCCTAAGCGTTTCTGTTTTTCCTGATCCAATCCTTAATCTTTGAAACATCATAACTTTTGACTCATAGCTCCGTTTTAAGTGATTCTTGCGCTCACGCGATCATAGCGACGAGTACTATCTGTTGGTACTGTTTTTGTAGTATTTTGGTACTGTCTGGTGTGCTGTTTCTTATTGTTTGTGCTCGTTTGCTTTGCATGTTACCGTTATATAGAAATGCGTGTTCGAGAAACCACCAAGAGGAACGTCAAGACATGAAGACTCTGAGCAGCAGCACTTCTATTTGAGGCAAGTGTCCTTGACCATATTGATCCTATGCTTTGAAATGTGTTGTTTGCAAACATGCATGCTTGTTTAATATTGAATCCCATGAGTCTATACCCTTTTCCATATCATTCCTTGTCGCCTTGTTGTAGTGTCTTGGTTTATGGGTTGGTAGCGAATGCTTAGCCATGCTTTTGGGGTCACTCACCTGAGCATAATTAACGATGACTAATGGTTCACTTTAACTAAATAATTTGCTGGTAACTTTTTAGCAACATGGAACTCAGGATGGTGGATCTCCATGAGCACCAAAAGGGTGGTGGATCTCCGTGAGCATCAACCTTGTTTGATTCTTGTTTGATACTTGACTAGTGGGTCTCCGTGAACACTAGTGTTGGTAGGTCTCCGTGAATACCAACGCCCGATAGGTCTCCGTGAGTATCGGGGGATTGATGGGTCTCCGTGAGCATCAGTCATTTTGTGAGCTTGTTTTTGATGGTTTCTCCGTGAACAATACTTGTTAATGGATCTCCGTGAGCATCAACCTTGTTTGATTCTTGTTTGATACTTGACTAGTGGGTCTCCGTGAACACTAGTGTTGGTAGGTCTCCGTGAATACCAACGCCCGATAGGTCTCCGTGAGTATTGGGGGATTGATGGGTCTCCGTGAGCATCAGTCATTTTGTGAGCCTATTTTTGATGGTTTCTCCGTGAACAATACTTGTTAATGGATCTCCGTGAGCATCAACCTTGTTTGATTCTTGTTTGATACTTGACTAGTGGGTCTCCGTGAATACTAGTGTTGGTAGGTCTCCGTGAATACCAACGCCCGATAGGTCTCCGTGAGTATCGGGGGATTGATGGGTCTCCGTGAGCATCAGTCATTTTGTGAGCTTGTTTTTGATGGTTTCTCCGTGAACAATACTTGTTAATGGATCTTCGTGAGCATTAATCATTTTTGTGATACTTGTTAATGGATCTTCGTGAGCATTAATCATTTTTGTGATCACTTGTTAATGGTTCTTCGTGAGCATTAAGTTATGATATTTATGAATACTTGTTCTTAAAACTTAAGACATATCATCTAGTAATATAGGTTGCTTTGAAAATGTGTTTAAAGAATAACTTGGCATTTGTGCAATTGAGCCCATGTTTAGCCTTTCTTGTTATAAGCTTGCATATTGCATATTTTCCCACACTTGCGGAGTACGACATGTACTCACGCTTGCTATTTCCTCTACAATCATGATATGCTGCTCAGAGAGTGAAGATGGACTACTTTGAAGATGGTGGTGAAGACTAATCTTGTGGAGCCCCCGGTCGACTGCCTGTGGCGTTATGGATTCTTCCGCTAGCGTTTATATTCGTTTAGTCCTTTGAGACATTTATTGTGATATTTGTACGATGTATTTATGACATTGGTTACTCTGTTTTACTATACTTTGTCCTATATGTGTGAAACTTGATCCTGGGCACACATATAGATGAGCATTCGGTTTTGGCCTTAAAACCGGGTGTGACAATTTCAAAGAGCCTTTATGATCGATGTCTCTATTTCTATACGAACTATATGATATGTGCCCCCTCCATTTGCAATTATTGATTATGTTTGGCGCCCAAGAATATCCCATCCTTGATTGAAGTAATAGTAACATTACAAATATTACTCTAACCATGCGCCATCTTTTGGTTTTGGTGACCTGTTGACGATCAAAATGATGCCATGACTGCTTGTCTAACCGTGTTGGATGCAAAAATTACTCATTATCTCTTTGGTTAGTGTCAACCCAATTGTAATGTCTCAATCCCCTGGGCCGCATCCATTTACAACTGGCAGCTCTCTAGGACCTCAAGACTTTCCTCACAGATCAACACAAGTCACTTACACCTTACAGCTCTCTAGGACCTCAAGACTTTCCGAAATTGTTCCAGGCCAAGCACCCTTAACCTAAAAGTTCTTTGGAGATGAGCTTTCAGAAAACAAGTCCACTGCGCCAACAACTCTGCCGCCCTAGACCTTGTCGCCTCCGTGCCCCCGGATCTACGCGTGGTGGAGGAGGAGACAGGCGGCGTGGTGGAATGGGAAAGAGAGCGGCAGTGAGAGGGGGCGGCGAGCCCGCAAGAGGGGATAAGGAAGAGAGAGAGAAGAAAAAGGAGAGAGGCGGCGGGTGAGAGGAGTGACTTGCTCTAGGGTTGGGAAAATTGGAGAAGGGTTGCTTTTATATGTTCACACACGATGGGGATTATTTTGGTGGGCTTTACGGGCCATCACTTCCGGTGGCGGGCTGGTGACGCAATCCATCCACCACTGAAGAGAAAACACAGGTGACGGACACAATGACATCATCACGACCACCATTGCTAGGTCCTCTCTAGTGGCACTATGGCAGACGTCGCTGATGTCATTCCGTCGGCCACTGAAAGGCTCTCAAGCTTCTGTAGTCGCACTGACGTCACTCCGTCTGCCACCATTGCCTGCTATAGTACCCGACGCCTCTCTTGTAGTGACGGAAGCCATGGTGCCCGCCACTGCTATTTTTGGGGCTTCGTCACTAAATGCTCTTATTGTACTAGACTACTAGTGACAGCAATGGTTTGTGTCTTCTCCATCCCGATGGAAGAACAAAGTTGATTGTGCCGAACGAAACTTGGGGCTGGTCAAGGACAGGGTCCGAAGGCACCGCTAGTGGTAGCTTCATTTCTGATACACCTTCCATTCGCATCGAATAAAACAAAATGATGTAATGGTGCCTGCTGTGTAGTGATTTTCCGTCCTCTGTTGTTATTTTCATATTCTTGTTATTGTTGTATCTTCCTATTCTTGTTATAGACTTATAGTGTGACCCAGAGTCTCGAATGGACGCGTTTATATAACATGATAGTTCGTAGTATCCAAATTGTACTCTAGAATGTACCGTACTGCAGGTAATTAATTCTGGATTCTTGATACGTGTATGTGCTCATTTGGCTAACGTGTATTATTGAAAAGAAAATGAAATAATCCTTGTCTCTTTTTCGTATCTCTCATTACACTTTTAGACAGTATGGAGTCGTGTATCAAATGCATATTTTTGCATCGGAGGAATGCTACTGTTAAGTAAACATTTATTTGCTAACACGTTAGTTGAACATTGCTGCACAATGGTGCTGTGAGCGCCCTACCTGTTCCAACGCGACTGAGCGTGAGCTCACCGCCATCAACGGTCTTGACCTGGCCTGGCTGCTCTCTGGACACTGGTCCTTGTTCTGGTACAGGTCCTTCGTGCCTCACACGTACCCCTCGCTCCATTCCTCCAATGGCCCTGATCTCTTGAAGCCGTGGTATGATGGTCAGAGATGAAGTCGTCAGCGTTTGGCCTGTGGAACAAGTCTCGTGCCAGGGCGGATTTTTGGGAGGACCGCTTGCTTATCCTACCAAGGGCTTCAGGAGGTGTTCGGCGCATGAGGTCTAAATTTTAGACAGGTCTAAATTCTAAATAAGCTATATTAAATAAAATTTAATTACAAAACTAACTACAGAACCCTGGTCTAATTCGCGAGACGAATCTAATGAGGGTAATTAAGCAATGATTAGATGATGGTTACTGTAGCATTACTGTAGCATGACTGTAACAAAACATAGATTAATTAGGCTTATTAGATTCGTCTCGTAAAGATGTACCCATCTATAAAAAAGTTTTGTCATTAAACTTTATTTAGTACTAGATTCTCTTTGTTTAGAGGCCTCTAAAATTTAGCGCTAAAAGAAACGAACAGGCCCCAGTCGGCTATCAGGTCTCGAGCTGGACCGTTGGATCCCGTTGTTAGCTTATCCTCTTCTTGCTGGACCAATAAGAGATCTGCGTGGAATGCTGGACATCGGCATGGGCAGCCGGAGCGTGATGGCCAACAGCTGGTGCCGGCCTCCAACCAGCACACACATACAAACGGAAGCTAAGGCTATGGACACTATGCCAAAAAGGCTAATTCCAGACACAAGGTCTCGGTGACGCGTTTAGCTGATAGCAGACACGTATCAACCAGACGCGTCTGCTATATAGTTATACGAATCAAAACGCGTCTGCTATACAGGTACATAGGAGACGCGGCGTACCTAAACGCGTCTGTTGGTCCAGGACCAGTCTACAGCAGACGCGTCTTGATGAAACGCGTCGCCGAACCAAAGTTCCCGGACCCGAATTTTTCATTGGTTTCAACTTATTCGGCGGTGGCATCGCGTCCGAGCCCCGCACCTCCCGAACCCCACGGCACCCACCCACCCACTCTTCCCTTCTGCTCTCCACCACGCCCTCACCAGAGCTGGCTTGACTCCTCATCGACCGGAGCCGCCGCTCCGCCACCTTGCCCTCGCTAGAGCGGCCGCGCCTCCTCCTCGTCGACCCGAGTCGCGCCCCCACCAGCTCGCGGAGGCAGATCTCGCCCTGATGTTCTCTCTCTCACTGGCTTCTCTCAGATCTGGCGCACAGGTCCCTCCCCTTCCCAGTCGAGCCGCCTCCGTCGAGCTCCCGCCGTGGCGGCGGCGTGGATCGACATGGATCGAGGTGGGACGACGTCCTCCGCTTCCCTGGCGAGCTGCTAGAGTCCCGGCGGCGCGGATCGAGGCGGGGCGGCACGGATCAAGGCGGGACGACTTGGATCGAGGCAGGTCGGCGTGGATCCGGTGGCTTCATCTCCATCAGTGTGCTTCTCCGCACCAGCAAGCTACGGTGGTCGTCAACACCTTCGGCGCGCCGCAGCGGGATGCATCGCCAGTCCACCTCTCCAACAGCTACTCGGTCCGCCTCTCCAACAGGCTCAGGCCCCCTGCCGCCCATGCTTGACCTCGCCGAGCACACCAAGGGCTTGAGTCACGCCCTCCCTCACCGCCAAGAAGGTACACCACCGTCTCCCTACCCCCCTGTTCTGTCTCAGCCTCACAAGTCACGAGTTGCTCGATGAAATGCCCACCCGGACTGTGTGCCTTTTTTGTGTGCTTTATCTTCGCTTCGTAGTTCCTTGTTCCAATTAGTCTGGATGGATTGAGTTATTCTGTTTAGATTTGTGGCTGAGACGGAGCTGAGCCTCTCTATAGTGTAGTATCTCTGAACGGAATAGCTAGGGCACCAAATGGATGTATTGTATCATTCTGTAAGAGAGCTCTGCTACTTCTTGATGTACACTGTCATGCTTGCTTTCATCCATCTATGTCTGAACGACAACAAAAAAAGAATGGAGGGAGTAGCACTAAATTCCTCACATCTTGTGCTCTGAAATGTTCAGTCTCTGACAGAAAACCACAATGTATTGACTTATATCGGATATAATCTTGCAGGTCCATAATACATTCCATAAATACTCTCTCCTGCAACTAAGCTACTCTTACCATCAGCATATGAGGTATCACTATATCTCTCTATATATGTGGTCTGCAGGCCATGACTGAGGCAAATACTAAGTTGCAATTATTTACCATTTCATTACTTGCAGAGTTGCGGTGTTCTTTTTGAGCAACACTACAGTTTCTGAGATAATCTTTGGGATCCAATGTTCTTATAATATTTTCTATGTCTTCCATTGTTAGATGATGAAGGATATCAATCCGCGGACATGTTAGATGATGAAGGGACATCTGCAAGTCAATGTATTCAACTATGGAAGCGAAGGTTAGCTTGTCTCTGTCCACTTATAAAACCAATCATTCTGATAGTTAGCCTAACTACAGTTAAATTTGGACCTATTCTGCCCTTTTTGCTTTGGTGGACCTATTTCAACTTTTGCTTGAGGTTTTGCCTCTTAGTTAATATGCACACTTCAACTGATCTGGTTTCCTTGGTTCAGTTAACTGCAATATGAAATTTCTAGTTTACTGCTACTCGATATGAAATGAGCTGGTTTATTGAACCTTCTATGATTGTTTTTCCTTAGTAGTAAATGTTCATATACATGCAACCTTTCTCTGACGATCGTGTTGTTTTGGCGTAAGTTTTATCTGCACCTTGTTGAATCAAGGTTTCAATCTTCACCATGCATATGCCAAATCGATCTGTAGCAGTAGGCTATTCCAGAATGTACATAAAGCTACTATATTAGTATTATGATAGATGAAAATCCATGGATGACCTTAGTTACAATTAGCAGTAGGCTACTAGTATGATCAATTCTTTCTTACTGGATCTGCTTATTGCAGTTCGACGATTCATGGTGTAGAAGGATTGATCAAACTATTGCTCTATTGGATCAGACTGCAAATTGATTGATTTAGGTGATGCTCCACGTCGGTAGATTGCACTGAAACTCTACACTTCACACGGGAACTGCAGTTCTATGCTTAATTAGACTAGACTGTTAAATAACAGGAAGTTGCTGTCTCAGAAGTAGTATTTATATCATCATTAATCAAGCATAGCTTTAAATGTTAATTGATTTGTTGCTGACTGAATGTTCACATTCTTGTGAACTGCTTACTCTGATGCTTATGAAGATGTACTGGCCCTTGTATGATGCCTCTTTGACACTTTTATGATTGTACTCTGATGCTTGGTAGTGGCAGTCTGTAGTAGTCACGTTATGTACTCTAATGCAACTTTTTGTGTCAGGTTGTAAGCATGCTAGGACTGGGACCTCCGCTTGTTTTTATTCTTTTTCTTGCACACATGGAAAGAGCTGGACCATAGTAGGTAAGATTTATCTGCTGGCTGGAATATAACTACCAGCTGAGTTTTCCTAGGAAAATGTGATTATGGCTTTAGAATTGATCTGGATATGTATATGTAAACAAGTTACTGTGAGCATGCTAGTTTTATTGACACTAAACATGTGTTCTTGTGATAGATGTAATGGATACAACCTGTATTTGTATTGTAATGGATAAGCTTTGTAAATTAACTAGCTCCTCTTGCCTTGTAAACATTTTGTAATCATGTATTGGCAAGCAGTATTGTATATAATTGATAAACAGGTCTTTTTTTTGTTTTTGGGATTAATCATTGGAGACGTGTTTTGATCAAAACGCGTCTGCTATATACGTTCATTGCAGACGCGTTTGTACAACACACGTCTGCTATATATGTTCATTGCAGACGCGTTTTCATCTATGCGCCTCTGCAATGTGGATACATTTGCAGACGCGTTTTTGCTAGACGCATCTGCTATCTGGGGATCTTTGCAGACGCGCTTTTACGCGTCTGAGAAGAAAAAAATTTCGTCTGCTATTAGAGTTAAGACGCGTCTCTAAATAGCTTTTCTGACATAGTGGGAGTTTGAGGTGTCACATAGACAAAGATGGCGAGGTAGCATGAGATTTATGAAGAAAAAGAATGAAGTGGTTTCATCTACATGAAACTAGTGTTGCACTATTTCTAAAACTTTGAAACCCATTGAAATCACCATTGAAGCCATTGAGTTTCATTTCATGAGCTTCTCACCCAATCATAATGGAAGAATTAAATATCATGACTTGTCTATGAAAAAACAAAAATAAAACTTACCATTAGAGGGAGTTGTTTCATTGATAGTTTCAAATCATTTTAGATGATGTGGCATGTTAGAAACAACAAAATGAAATTGAGCATTGAGACTAGCCTAAGAACCTTGTGCTGCTATCAAATTTCCTAATGACTCCCATCCACAAGAAATGTTTTAGGAGTCCTTACTATAGTAGAAATTACGCATATTTCTCCAACTACGAATGAAGTGAGCTAGAGGGGCTGACACGAGGGGAGTGAGAGTAGAGCAGAGGAAATAGCACGATGGCGGTGTTAAATAGCGAAAACCAGAATCCGTTGGTCTTTGGTTTCGCCTGTCCTGCTATATATGACAAGTAGTTGAAAACATTATTCTACATTCCTCTCCTCGTAAACAGATTGATAATAATCCTATCTAATATGTCGCCGTTGCATACTAACGGCCGCTTGTCAACTCTCGAAATAGTTTGACGTCCATGACTACAGAAGCTAAAGGAAAACAATATTTCTATATGGACTATGCTACGTGCTACATCTATATGGAACTATAAATTATTCCTGCCGACCAATAATGTTCCATCTTCTGTAGTAGTAAAAATACGATGACAGACACTAATAGTAGAATCTTCCTGAGTTATGGATTTTACAGATCAAAGACGACATCACCTGTGAATAATCATGTTGAATGAAATAAGTACACTTAGAAACTTGTATGACTAGCCATTAGTTATGGTGTGGCTAGTCCTAATGGTATCTTCCATTTTGTTGTTTCTAAGTGTACCACATAAGCAACAAAATAATTATTTCATGGATGAAATAACTCATAAAATGCAATGTTTTATTTATTTTATGCTTCATCTTTGACATCTGTCCTCAATTGATTCTTCGTCATCACATCATCAAAATTGTGGACATGACACTTTATTTAATGAAAACAGAACTCCGAATGGGAGTAGTATAAAACGCCATTGCAAACTTAAAGAAGTCACATCTTAATGTAAAAAGGTAAAAGAAATAATAAATTATGTTGGGAGCAATAATTGACCGTGCCAGAATTTATAGTTGGAATGGTAAGGCCGTGATCAGTTTATGCATGTGTTGTATCTATGACACGACACATTTACGCAACTACATACACAATGCATGCCGCCGCGCAGGTTGTAGCAGGCCAACCACTTCTTTATGCCTACCACAGTCATATTATATCCTCCTTTGGTCGCCGCCGCTGCCCGGCGCGCACCCGGTGGCCACGGCAGTCAATTTTTTTTTACCGTCTGATCGTAATCAAGAGAGAGTGCAGCCATCGGGTATAACCAACATTGAGTGAGAAATTTACCTTGCGGTAAAAATACTATTGATAGGCCCTACTGAGACACGGTGCTCCAATCAGATACAACGAATGAAAATATCTCTTGCCCGATCCTTTTCTCCCACGAGCGCTCTCCCTCGGTGCCTCCGTTGGGGGAAAAAAAAAAAAGCCGCCGCACAGCTGCCTCCGAGCGCCGGTCGCCCGCCCCTCCCCTCCTCTCCCCTGCGTCGCGGATCTGAGGCGTTGCGCGAGCTCGTCCCGCCACTGTCCCGAGCGCGCTCTGGCGGCTGGAGCGCCGGCCAAGCCCCGCCCGCCTGGCCAAGTACGGTTCCAAGGGCGCCGAAGCAAGGCCGACTTCTCTCCCCGTCGCATCTTCCCCGGCACCGACGGGCGCACCGAGCTCCCCGCCCCGTTCGCCAAGCTTGCGCCCCTCCAAGCTCCCGCCCCGTTGGCCAAGCCCGAGGCTCCCTGACTGAGTTCAAGGTCGAGGTCACAGGGCTGAGCCCGAGGCCAAGTAGAAATCAACTCCCCCAGCACCGTCATGAGCTCTGGACACTGGTGAGGCCGGCTTTGCCCTCTTAATTTCTTTTCCTCCCCTCCAGATGCGTTGTCTTTGTATTTCAAGCTAGGGATTGTTTTTATTTTCTTTTGGGGATTTCAGTGTTATTGGTGGTGGCAGTTGCAAGCAGAGGACATTTGCCACAATTCCTTAACGTTGCTTATGGTAGGACTGTTTGGATGTTGGTTCGTGGAATTTTGCAGGCTTGTTTGTCATCGGTTCGTATTCCTTCCTGGCGTCCTCGCCTGGACTCCAGCCTTGTCAATGGAAGTGAGGTGGCCGTCGACGCCGTCATGCGGGATGGCACCGATTCCGTGCATGTGGCCTTGTCAATGAATATTGTTCTTGTATGTTAATTTCTTGGGAAACAAAATTTATTTATGTTTCTTTAGTCTGGTATATCTGTCCATGCACTGGATTACATGCTAATGATACATGTACTTTCAGTCCAGTGCAACATGTTCCTTCAGTCATATTGTAGACAACAAATGGTGCAATGCATGCAAAAAAACTTTCGCTTTGACCCTGGGAGTATCACATGTAAATGTATGCTTCATACAATGTCTGAATTAGCAAAGAAATTCAAGAGAATTTGTTCTGTAGTTGAGATCAAAGCTTGAGTTGCGTCATATTTTCATATATTTGCTTGTTAACATTTGTGTTGGTACAGAAGGCATAGATCCTTTCGGAGGTAAACTTTATTTGGCATCAATAGATAGGAAATATACTTTAAAAAATGTTGCTTGGTGATTAATTGGCAACCTTTCCAGTTTCAGGCCACAAGGGAAATGAACTGGTGTTGCTAACCAGATTTATAGTTATAGATTGCCCTGAATCAGTTTTGCTTTCTTTTCAGGTTAATTGCCCACCTCAAGCCATGAGTACGCTGGTCACCCCAATAAAACATAAAAGAATAATCTGATCAGTTTTACAGGTATTCATTGATTCATATTAGCTCAAAGTTCCCTTATTGTAGATTCATGTTTGTTTTCTTGTCACTAAGAGTAACATTTGTACATCAATATCGGTATTTTTCTGTAATAATAATGTCATAGGTTCATGCATGACTTTTTCCCTGGATTATTTTTGCTCTTCAAAGTGGAAATAATGAACCTAACTTCCCTGTTTTCGGTGTAAAAGAAGTTCCCAAGTGCAGTGTTAAAATTGTGCTGCTAGAATAGATTTATTGCTGCTATTTACATGGATTGTTTGGCTACTGGCCTTCTTCCTTAAAAATTAAGAAACTGGCATTATCTATAATTCAGGTTCAATTGTAGTTATTAAAGGACTCCATCATCCCAGGTAGTTCATCAGTTCTTGGCGGTTATGATGGTTTACAACCGCCACTTGAGCTTGTGCGCTGGAAGGAGAGGCAGCTATTTTTTTTGTGCATGCTGCAGAGAATGCAGGCATGAAGGAGAGGCAGCTATTTTATTTGTGCGTCCTTAGGCTTTTTCTCTCAGCATTATACTGTCTTTTTCCATTTCGAATACATTAAACCGCCATAGATATTAGCTCTCTTCTACAAATTAATTCTTCTTTCTGATCCTAATTTTAAGCCTAGATGTTTGGCACAAAACGTAACCACTGCCTTCCTTCACTGAACATATAATTTGTACAATTTCAGGAGCTGATAACCTTTTTTTATTTTGTTTTTCTTACGGAAACAATTTTACTAATTTTTACAGTTTGTTGGATTTGTAAATTTTCCATGCATTTCTCCTGTGCATGGAAAATTTGTTCAGTAAAAAGCATGGAAAATTTTACTTGGTGATGGAAAATTATGTGTTCAGCTGGGTTACGCATGGTTACGCAGCCGGGTTAGCGCCTACCACGACAGTAATTGGTGGGCTGATTTAATTTTGATTCATTGAATTCAACAACCAGTTAGTATACGGTGGTAGAAAGGGTGCTAATTTGATTAAACAGACACTCAAATTGAAATTGCCGCTTCTTCTTTCAGCTTCAACTGTTGTTTCTACAGACAGGGAGTGTGGAATGCTGAGGTTGTTTCTTCTATCAGCTTCATTTTCTTAGATATCCAGTTTAATTATGATGACAATTCATGACAGGTTTGAATGTTATGCTCTCCATGATACTTCCATTTTAACATATCCATTCACTCATTTATCATACGTATCCCATGCTTTTTTTAGCCTAGATGGCTTCAGTGCATTGTCATTGTTAAGCAGAATAAATGTCAAGAGATGTTTACTTTTACTTGATGCAACAAACTTTAGAGAGTTGCCCAAGTCTGCATAGTATGAATATTTATTGATAGTTTGCCTCTCTCCTCTTTCTATAGGATGTCAGCTATGATTTTTCCCATCTTTGGACTGTACTCAGAACAGCCTGCAATTCATTATTTGTATTATTGTTTGTCATGTCTATACCAATCAGGAAAGAGATCAAGCATGGTTCCAGGTTGAGTATTTTCATAGCTTGAATGTTGGTCCATCAGCTTTGGTTATCTTGAGCCAATGGCTAGATCATGTCTTCCAGGTTTGCACTTTTTTCCCATTCTTATTTTTGGTTTTTTTTTTGGCACACCCCTAATCCTTTATTTTTGGCTTAATTCAAAAAAAAACGTTGTGGGTTAATCCTTGACAGTATTGTGAGTATACTAATTGATGATTGGGTAATTCAGTTTGTTTAATGATATCAGAATTTTGCGTTTTGTCCTGGACTTCCATGCCTCTAATGTATTTTTGTAGTTCTTTTGTGAAGTCATGTGCTTCACAGCTGGTTTTACCATGTAGATGATCCAAGAATGTGACCTTCCTTTATGGAAGAGTGGGTGCAAATGGAAAACTCATAAACAAAAATGACCAGGCTCCCTCACGAGATTATAATTTTTCTGCTGCAACTTTTTAGATCATTGTAAGTTTTTCTTTTGCCTGAAATTTGGTCTTTTAAGAAACATGCATGTTATGTACTTTCCAATGTGATTGATGTGTTCTGACGCTTTAATTATGTGGGGTGTTAATATTTACTTTCATGCTGAAACATTTCCATGTACCTGCATGAGGCACTAGAGTTATGTTGGAGGAGCTATAACACAAGAAATTTGAATCCAAATTTTGCAACTTCTGTATAATAAAGTTGTTTCTTTTATATAGGCTCAATGTTTCTCAATTTCATGTTTGTTCATGGTAGTGGATAATTTGATTTCTGTTCAAACCATTGTTCCTTACCACTTATTCACATCCACACAAAAACCATTGTTTATGTTCCACCTGCTACTTTCTTTACAAGTTTACAATGCAATTGATTTATCCTCAGTTTCTAATTAGATGTGTCCTAAGCTTCTAATTTCGTTCAGTGGCAGTATTTGCCTTCATGTTGAAACTTTTCAGATTACCTGCATAAGGAATTCTTATTATTATGTTGCCTGTTTATTGCAGGAGATATCACGCATGAGGAATTTGAAGAGCTTTGTGCATATTTATCAAAGCAATATTACAGGCAAGTAATATTTTTGAAGCCTGTGTTATTCTAACAATCAGGTATGGCTTCACTTAATAATATCCTGCATGTTGCTCTTTTCTAACCCACTCTGGTTTGACCTGGTGGTTTACAGAACTTAGGATTAGGACGTATGTTGTATTCTTCAATAAATTGTATAATCCTAATTGCTAAATGAATAAAAGAGGTTACCCCCACCCCCCAAATTGATTTGATGGTGCTGCAGTGTGTCTACCTTTCAAAACGCTAGAGTGTATTAGGTGTTTTATATTTTGATTTCCTTTCGGATTAGCTGGTTGTCTCACCAACTATGTTGCATAGAGTATTTTGCAGTTCAATAGATCTACTATCACTTTTCATATGTCTGTGCATAACTTCGACAAATGTTTTTTTTTAAAATGTACATTTTGAAGAATTTGTTCGTTGATGACCAAGGAATTTGTTCACTGATAAGTGTAGTTCTGTGCAGTGATCTACGAATCCGTACGCCCATTGCTGTTTTTGATTCATGTGATACTTAAATATCTTAGCCGATGTTTATGTTACCTCCATGTCTATACTGACCCATCTGTTTTATTGATGTGGGAAATAGCTCAAATGCCCATAGTATCTCGATTCGGTGATCAGTTCGCTACAGAGTGTACATGCCCATTCATAAGCTGTAACATCTTTCGTCTTCAGCATTTTAGTCTCATTTAAATACAGATATACGGATTAGTAACAAATAATTTTCCTACTATTTCCTTTAATTAGTTAGCCAGCCAAAGAACAAAAAACGGAGCCCCACATACATATGCTCACACCTTACTCATATATTTGATATGCAGCACTGCATATTTAGTTAGAATTATATGGCTAGCAAATTGGATTATGGCTTATTAAGCAACTATTCCAAACAATTAAATTTGTGTGCATAAACGCACACGGATAACTTCCTTTTCTTCTCAAAAGTTTCCTCGCCTGAAGCTTGAACTCAGTGGGCTTGACAATTACATGACACCCCACGTTGATGTCACATAGAAGCACATTTGATGCATGCAGTTCTTGCACGTGCATGAATCCGATTTATCTTTTTCTGTTTTCTCCATTTTCACTTACAGGCAAATATTGGCCTTTCTATCTTTCTAATCCAACTTGAAATTGGATTCAAAAGAATTGTTCCTTCGAGCATCATTTGTTATGTGCCAACTGTCTAGCATTTACCATTTAGGAAATCATTGCTCTAGATTTCATCTGCTCAATGGTGTAGGACCTTCCTCAAATTGATTGCATTTTGTTTTCGACATATACACTTATTGGATTGCGACATTTTTTTATCCACTTCTGCCTGAAACCTGCAATTTTTATCCATCTATATTCATCTGTTCCGGTTTTAGTCTCAGTTTTGATAATCTTGTAGCCTGAAGAATACATGCATTGTTTCAATGATCAACGAGATCCATTTTTGTTGGTTCCCTCCTTCCAGCCTGTGCCACAAGGCTGCACTCCCAGATGGCAACCAATACAGGTGCCATAATTGTCAGTGCATAGGCAGTAAGATCAAGTAATTTTTCTTGATTTCCTTTTGTAGTAGGTTCACTTTTTGTTTCCCTAGGAGATTACAATTTTACATGACTTGCTTCTTTGCATACAAAATATGTTTATTGCAGCGGTTTGCTTTATGTGAAGCAGAATTTGTATTCAAGAGATATGGGGGCGACTGCATGTCAGCAAAGGAGGTGGAAAAGATTCATCAGGTCATGTCACAAGTCTGATGACATTCCAACTGAGATAACCTCACAGGTGGTGGGTACCGCTTCTCATTATCATCAGTCACAAGCAGATTCTGACCAACGATATCAGGTTGAAAATGTCATTAGTGCCCCCTTTGCCATTGTACTTGACAACAACAATAACACTGTTGTTGGGTTTGTTAGCCATTTTATCTGTGATGTTAATTTACATTTATAGTGGCTCCTTTTGCAGTGTATTGGATGGTGGGAATTGTGATGGTGCTTTTGGGTTCTATGGTGTTTTGTCAAAAAATATTACATAGTTTTGTCACTTCGTTATCTCATATCCCAATGCGTGAATGACATAACACTGCTGCACTGTTGCAAATCAAATGATGGCATGCCACCTGAGGCTTGACCTCCTGTAGATAATTATTAGAGGATAATAAAAGTCCATGTATGAAACAAGTGTCTTTAACTAACCGCCAGTTTAACAGGTCATGTATTTGTCACTGATGGTCTATAATTTTCGTTTCTGATATGTCAATCATGAACTCCTGTGATATATCCTTCCTGTCGCTTCAGTAGGTTTTCCAACATTCCTATTAACACAGGCAGGTTCCTTTCGCGAACAACAGAGATGGCCAACCAAGTGCATGGATACCTCCTCCTCTTCCAGCTAACGGGCCCTCCACACATTTGCATCAAAGCAAATTCCACCAACGAAATGTTCACCTGGGCTAAGTCGCTTATAGGGTTATTTATGCGCGAATGGCGACCACCTACAGACAACTCAAAATACCGCTCATCTTCGTTATTTTTTTTCCCTAAACTCCCCGCTACCTAACCACCATTTTAAACCGCGTTCCCAGCCCTCAACGGCACGCAAAGGCGCGCCGCAGACCACTAGTCTCTTATAGATAAAGTGGCTATGTCCTCCAAATTTGGAATTTCCACTAAAAATGGACCCAATCAACACTCTGTTTGCTCTGCTAGGCTTCCCCTTAACACGAAACAGAGCAACCACACTTGGATCCCCATGGTTTCCTCTGTTCTGCACTCTGTTCCATGACTTGCAACAGACAGTTTCATATCTACGTACTTCTGTAAGAACTACGACACCTGCTCCATTCATATGGAATTAAAGATTATATTTGCCGTCAAATAATGTTTGATCTTCAATATAACTTTAAAATACTAGCAGTGTATACGCATTATGTCCTATCTCACGGGTTTTGGTTCCATTCTTTAGCATAGCATGTTATTCCAGTTATTCTTTTTTTTCATCCATGTCATGGAAATTAATATCTTCCTTTCTTTCTTAGTTTTATTTCGAGAACGTGCGGAGCGTGTATCTCATTAAAAAGAAGAGAGTTATATTAATATTATTACATGACCCGAAGGTCTAGAAACAAAGAAAAAACAACAAAGAGGCTAGCTACAAGCATTACGACCTATGATGATTACACAACCTAAACCTCCTCAGCACACCTCGATGATCCACCGCAACTGCACAAACCTCGAGAATGCCCAGAGACAATCTTCATGGGCAAGATTCGCAAGGACTGGTTGGTGTGTTGGAGCCTTAACAAAGTCTCCAGAACAAACATGAGGAAAGGAGGTGATGAGGATGCCTCGGTGGCTGTACGGACCACATGTTTAACAATTAACAGAGCACCAAGCCATTACCGTGATCCTAAGGGGTGACCATGGAAGAGGTTTGCGACTTAACCGACCAAAGACGGCCCGTCACAGGCAGTGTGCCAAGCAGACTTCCAACAAGGGGCCTTGACGACCTGAAACTGGGGAAAGGGGAGGATAGAGCCAGTAGGCGCTTGGCCCTGATGCCAAGCCGCAGGGTAGATCAGATTTGCCAGAACAACCACCATGACATGAAAAGATCCTGCTACAGATAGGCTACCCCGCTATGGGCAACATTGCAAAGAACCACGAACATCATAATTAGCACAACCACGACCAGCCGATGGGAAGGGGCACAAGCCACACAAGGATCTAGCCTGTAACATCATCTTTCCAACCATCGTTTAGCAACCAATGGTAACGGACTCGGCTGAAGGGCTGAGAACTGCGCAGGCCTAGAGGCCTGGTCTTATTAAATCCTGGTGTAGTGAACAAAATCCAGATTTATATGCTAGGCGTTCGGTGATTCCTTTGCAACTCGCTGATTTGCAGCTAGCTCGATCATGTGGATAAGTCCAATGCTTACAAACCTTTGCCTTTCTCATGCACTTCCCTATCCCCTCAGACAGAAGTCGCATCTTCACAAACTCTACTCATGAAAGACTTGAAGATCATGAAACAAACTAGTGTAATGTAATTAAGGTTGAGTAATTATATATGCCAGGACTGATAACGAGCCTAAGTGTTTAATTCGCTAAGGTACCAAATGAGGCTATGGCTGATGAAGCCAAGGTAAACGTGGTGGATTCATTCCTGACACCTTCCATTCTCATCAAAGGTAGTATATATCGGACTGAAGTAGAGGTGATTTGTATGACTTATATTCTCTGTTTCTCCCAGCTCTTCAGTTAACGTTAGTGGTATCTTGAGCGGCCGAATGCTAGTATCAATCAATACACTTGAAAAGTTGAGTACTTGTCATTATTTTGTACTGCCCGTGTTCATTTCGCTACCGACAACTACTCGTAGGAAGTACAAACCATTGAATTATCTTGTTTCTTTCGTCGCAATAAAAAGAATTATTGTTTCTTTGAAAGAAAATTAAGGAAAGTGCTATTTGCCAGAGGCCAGTTTTTATCTCTTAGTCGACCAACGTGGCCCATAAAATCAGGATCCAACAATCGCATTACCTCAACCTCTCAGCATATCAAGCAAAGGATATTGCACTCCCAGCTCTTCCTGCCACCTCAAGCCCCCAGCGGTATCCACGCAGCATAGCAACCAACGCCCTGCCCTAGCCTCGCCCATCAGGCACCGGGCAATGGCCATCCGTTCGTCGCATGCACCCATATTCTCCGCCGGATCGGCCTGCTCCTGACGGTCCTCCTCGGCTGCCGTGACTCTGACGCACGGCGCTCGGCTCCTTCTACGAGGACGAGGTCCGGGAGCACGAGGCCAAGCTGTGCGCAAGGAGGTGGACGACTACCGCCACTGGTTTGGCAAGTCTAGAAGCCATTGCTTTACTGTAACGACTGCTTGAAAAATAATTGCGAATATTGTAGCGGCTGATTCGCAGTAGGCTTGCCGAACAAATAGGTAGTGCTTACTGCTTGCGATGGTAACTTCAGAAAAACGGAATCCTACAGTGACCGCATCTTGCAGTATGCCTGTTTTAGTATGTTACATGGGATGATTAATACCTTATCAACAACGAACTAACAGTTTATAATCAATATATTAATTTATGGGGGACCTTCCCCTCCAGTTTCTTCAAAAAAAAAAAAACCGAACTAACAGGTTCAGATCTGGCATCAACATTTGCTAGAACGCCGCTCATAGCCTAGTCACCCACGTGAGGCTCTTCTTCACCGCGTGCCTAGTCGTCGGTGTTGCCATGGCCTGGCACCACGAGCTACTTGATGTATAAAAAATGTCAAATGTTTGTGCTCGCAGATAATTCAGGATAACTAATAGCCATGTTGGCAGAAGCCAGGCTGACTTCTAACGTGCATGAACTCCGGTGTGCTTGTCCAACCACCCAGCTAGAAAAATTCTTTGACGAGATGGACGGGATAAATAGCAAACTGGCAGAGATTCAGACATAGAAGAGCAATAGTAGGTAGAACGCTGAAAGCCTATCACCCGCATGAGGCTCTTCTTCACCGCGTGGCTCGTCGCCGGTCTCGCCGTGGCCTGGCACCATGAGCAGGCGGCAGCGCTGCCGTTGTCCACGTCGTCGCGGTGGATCGTCGACGAGGGCGGGCGCCGGGTGAAGCTGGCGTGCGTCAACTGGCCGTCCCACCTCGAGCCAATGCTCGCCGAGGGGCTGAGCAAGCGGGCCCTCGCCGACATCGCCGGCGACGTTAGCACCATGGGGTTCAACTGCGTCCGGCTCACCTGGCCGACGTTCCTGGTGACCAACGCCTCCTACGCGTCCCTCACCGTCGCCGAGTCCTTCCGGCGGCTCAACCTCGCTGCGTCTCTCGCCGGCGTCGAGGCCAACAACCCCGGCATCGTGACGCTCAAGCTCGTCGACGCGTTCAGGGCGGTGGTGCGCAGCCTCGGCGCCGCCGGCGTGATGGTGATCCTGGACAACCACGTGAGCAAGCCCGGGTGGTGCTGTGACGAGGACGACGGCAACGGCTTCTTCGGCGACGCGTACTTCGACCCGGAGGTGTGGGTAGACGGCCTCAGCAAGATGGCCGCCATGTTCGCCGGCGAGCACAACGTGGTGGGGATGAGCCTCCGGAACGAGCTCAGGGGACCCAAGCAGAACACCGACGACTGGTACAGGTAAGCCAATCATCCAACAACTCTATAGTTTTATTTTCCTTCCAAGATACAGAAGATAAGTTTAGTTGTTCGATAGTGGTTAGCGCCGTGACACCTACTCTCTACATTCATTTCCACGATTTGTTTAGGCCGGAATTTCACAATCAATTTGCCAAATTATGGTGTGCCATGTGCTGATGTGCTCGTGCCATGATCTGGCATTTTTTTTTTCTGTAACGCCATGATGTGGCATTGGGTTTCTTGGCCCGGCACTAAACGTGAAAAAGAGTAACATTTAATAACACGGAACACAGGTAATGGCGCATTAGAGCCAGCCCAATCCTGGTTGTATCCACGTATTGGTCAGGGAATAAAGTGCGTGGCTGAGAGTGAAAACAGAAAAAACATTGAGCTTGTCGCAACAGCCTGCGACCGTCGCCTAGCCTACCCACTCCATGTGCTTGGTTCCACCACATCGACTGATGTCTCTTCTCTACCCTGATGCTCTCCTCTGCCATGCACATGGGCCGGTGGACAATAAAAGAAACTATTTTCATTAGACAAAGCGTTGTGTGTGGTTACTTTAGCTTGTGTGATGGCTCATGTGAATAGGCTATTCTACAAGTGCATTGGGCTTGTTCTTAGAGAGAAGCTTCAACTATCTTTTTGGACATAATTGCTACCAGCAACATCCATTACCATTTAATTTGCAAATTTTACCACTTTTCTTAGTTTCTTAATATTTGAAACTTCATTATCCGTGCTCATATAAAACTTGCCAAGTAAATGGAAGTTTGTACCTGTATGAGTTCATCTATAGAAAATACAATCACTGTAATCCATTGAAGGTCTTCGAATTTGTCCTCTGTAATAATTTATGCGTTTCATAACTTGCTAAGCACTAATGTGGTCCTATCATAAGTAAGTTAATGACTATCTGTAGCCCCTCGTGTTTCTGGCATACCTCCTGAGCGTACCTGAACACTATTCTGTGCATTTTGCAGGTACATGCAGCGCGGCGCGGAGGCCGTCCACGCTGCTAACCCCGGCGTGCTTGTGATCCTCTCCGGCCTGAAGTTCGACAACGACCTGGCCTTCATCAGATGGCGGCCGGCCAAGCTGAGCTTCGCGCAGAAGGTGGCGTTCGAGGTGCACTGGTACAGCTTCTCCGACCCTCGCCAGTGGGACAGAGGCAACACCGACCAGGTGTGCGCGCGCATCGCGGCCAGCGTGCAACAACGCGCACTGTACCTGCTGGACCGCGGCTGGCCCGTGATCCTGAGCGAGTTCGGCGTCGACAACCGCGGCGGGAACCTCGGCGACAACCGGTACTGGGGCTGCGTCGCCGCAGCCGCCGCCGGCCTGGACCTGGACTGGGCGCTCTGGACGCTGCAGGGGAGCTACTACCTACGCAACGGCGTCGAGGGATACGACGAGACGTACGGGATCCTCGACCATGAATGGCAGCAACCGCGGAACCAAACTGCGCTGCGAAGGATCCACGCCCTGCAGCAACCCTTCGGAGGCCCCGGTCTCGCCGAGACAACGCCGTACACGGTGCTGTTCCACCCGGCGACGGGGATGTGCCTGGTGCGGCGGTCGCTGACGCAGCCGCAGCTGGAGCTCGGTCAGTGTAACGAGACGGAGGCGTGGACGTACACGCCTGAGCACAGGCTGGTGCTGCGGGACAGCTCACTGACGCTGTGCCTCCGGGCGGTGGGCGCCGGCGAGCCGGTGCGCCTCGGTCTCGGACGTGCCGGGTGCGCCGGTGAGCTCGCACGGTGGCTCCGCGTGTCGGACTCGAAACTGCATCTCGCTGTCAAAGTGCGGTCCTCCTTTTTTAGACACGACACGCTCTGTCTAGACGTCGGCGCGGATGGCCGAAGCGTGGTCACCAACAAGTGCAGGTGCCTGAGCGGCAGCGACGGCGCTGGCTGCGACCCCGAGGGCCAGTGGTTCGAGCTTGTGACCAGCACCAGGAGCCCCGTCATCAAAAGCACGCTTGCGCAGCTGCTTGCTTCCACGCTCAGGGACTGGAAAACTTGGTTGTTTACCTTGCTTTGATAGCGATCCAAATTATCTTTGTTCGCCGTCCTAGCTATATATATTCCCAGCATGCACTGAAAGAGTTTCATGTTTTTCGTTCATTTCAGCTCATCAGATTTCTGCAAACATTACATTTCATGTTTTTTATAAGATTACTTTTTTTTTTTTTGAGAAATTTTTATAAGATTACTTATAGTGCTACTAGATTTCTGTTCTAGTTTCGCCCGTGTATGTGGCTCAAGTCTTCCTACTTGATGGGATTAGTCTTATACCGAGCCAGGATATAAATCAAGATGGAACATTTCAGTCGCCTCAAATTATTATTTTTTTTCATTTTTTGAGTCGATGCTGTAACATCTAACTGCAGCATATTAAAATACTTACTGTAACATATCTCTACTCCTAAAAAGTCTCAAGTTAGTCTTTCGTCAGCCGCTCCCGCAAGTCCGCCCCCCGCGTAATTTCAGCCCCCTGCCTCCGTAATCGATTCGGCACATGCCGTTTCTTTCGTCTCTCTCCCCATCAGACGTAAACGCGTCGCTCGGGTGTCCACAGCGTGCACAACACGAACTGCCTCTCCCTCCTGTTTTCATTCTTTTCCTTGTGTTGCCACGTCCGCCCACGCATCTTCTATCGTGGCAATCGTGCCCGCCCAGACTTCAACCAAGGTAAATTCCGCCGCCGCCGCCGCGAGCTAGGGCATAGCCTTTTTCCCATCAAATTCTCGCAACAATTTAGAACATCTTCCTCGTCTAGCGCGCGGCCTGCGTGACTACGAACGAGTGCTCGACACCTGGTGACCTGCCGAACGTGCCGCCATGCATGATGCAGTTGACCATCTTCGTCCCAGTCAGGTAATCATCATTGTTCTTGACTCTAGAGCATCACCATCCACCTCTTTTACCAGAGAGAGGAGCTCATCCACATGTTTCTTGATGCCCACCTGATTACACGCGAATGACACAAGACTGTGTCTACGATGTGGCCGCCGTCGATGATGATCCGTTAGGTTGACCACCGAAGGCAGTAGGAAGTAGGAACGACGTGATCGATGACTCGCTGATGGCCTCATACTCTTCCTTGAGGCACCTCTCGAGCTTTTTGGATCTCGTCGGTGAGGCTGGAACGACTCGGAACCTTCTTCAGTTGTCACAACTGATGCACCAACAAAGGAGGACGCTTCTCTGCCGACGCGATGGTTGTACCTCAGGCGATGCATCTCCTCCATCGCTGTACAGCCTCGCGATGACAGTGCAGCCGTTCCAGCCCAAGGCGAGCAGCTGGTCGTCTATGGTGGCAGCGCGTGATCATGCGGAGATCCGGCTTGCAGGATATACTGGGTCTCTTACACAAGGCCCGTGTGCTTGCTGGATAGAATGGGTGTTTAAAGGATCTTACGCAAGAGACTTCGTTTGACAACCATTACATTTCATATTCTTGCTTTTCCTCCATCCCGCTTGATTACAATTATGTTAAATGGAGAACGAGGCAGCGCCTGTTACATTGATTCCGTGAGTATGGTACTCTGCCATTTCCAGAAACCATGGTCAAGGGATGTCTACATATTAGACAAAGCTTTCCCAGCTCCACGCCTCGGCCGTCTCTAACGGAATTCTCCCAATCAGGAATATTGCAGTATTCCAACAAACCATTGCTGGTTTAGGAACCACAATTCCTTTTTTAATTGGGCTGCCTGTCTACTCTCACACCTTTGCTCCATCACGGCCTGATCTGAGGATATCAAAACAAGTTTATCTCTACATTTGCTTTTGATCCTAGGACTTATGGCACAATTTACGAGGGTCCAGTTGACAACTACTTCCTACGATTAAAAGCTTTGAGAATAATGTATTCAATGTGTCATAGTTACGTTTTCAATTTGTGTATTTTTATTAACCTCCTCGATTTCATCTTCCAAAGATGCCAAAAAAAAAAACCGTTGCCATGGCCAGCTGGCATGATATATTTCTTCTTATTCCATTTCTTTTCGTTTGTGGGCAGATCTTGAGCTGGAGGTGCTGTGAAAATTTGCATCCCGTGTTTCTTGAGTCGTGAAACATGCATTCATCTTATCTGGAAAATTGTACAACTTTCTAGACTATTCATTGTTTCAAGAGAAATGGGCATTCCACAGCTGGATGGATAGATGCCCGTTTGGGGTCTTCGAAGGCAAATTTTGTATCTTTACTCAATTAATTGTCTTGTAAAAAATTTTCAACTCGGCCCGTCGCAACGCATGGGCAATTTGCTAGTAAATAAAAATGGTTAATGCAACACAAGGAACTGCAACATACAAAAATACATAGTGCAACATCGGGTACAACATAGTACAAACAAAATGAAGTACCAACTGGAACATGTAGTGACACTTATTACGACATCCGAAAATACCTATTGCAAGAAGCCAACATTTCGATTGAATCAAGAGAGCATGCTTGACTTTCAGCAACACAACCAATCAATGCAAGCCACCAAACATGACCATGAGCCGTTCAAAAAAAAAAAAAAAAAAAATGACCATGAGGCTCTGTTGACAAAATGGCCTACAATGTGGAATATTAAGCATAGCTCATAAAACATACTTAACATAAAGCTGAAAATTAGTCTGTAGTAAAACCTACAATGTGGAATATTAAGCATAGCTCATGAAACATACTTAACATATGAAAATTTAGCACTATGGTTGACAATGCTATGATCTATAACGTATAGCCTCTCGCATCCTATTGTATATTTTGACATGCAGTAACATGTGCCATCCTACCAAAAATACATGTAGTGACAAAATTAACAATATCTGACCTCATCTTTCACAGAACGCTTTCTCTTGGTAGCTGTAGCTTTGAGCTCTTGAATCTCACAAGTAAAGACATAGCTATGGTAGGGCGGAATGGGAGACTTCCATGCTAGGGCCTCAAATTTTCCATGAGGCTTAATGCTTCCAAACATGACATCTTGGATTTTTATCTTTGGAACCTCCTCTCGTGAAGAGCATTCATACTGACTACTCCCTCCGTTTTTAAATTGTTGTCGCCATTGACTTTTTTTGCTATCTTTGACCATTCGTCTTATTCAAAAAAGTTTTAAAAATATCATATATTTTGTGATGATTTGTTTTATCTTCAAAGTAAGTTTGAACCTAACTTATAATTTTGCATATTCGAACAACTATTTTGAATAAGACGAACGGTCAAACGTAAATAAAAAAGTCAATGGCGACAACAATTTAAAAACGGAGGGAGTATAAAGCAGGAGGTCTTCAGAAGGTGTAGCCAGTCTTCCAAGAGGTGTAGGTCTACTTTGGTTCAGACGATCATTTGGGTGCTCACCAAATCTGGAGACATTCTTCTGGACGATCCTTCTCAGCAAGGACGCAACCTTGCACCAAAAGTGGATGTCAAAGTTATCCCTCAGCACACAAGCAGTGATGTTTGCGCCAATGAAGGTTCTTTCATTTGTTCTGGCTATCTCCATGGCTAGGTGTGCGAGCCTTGGGTACGTCTCAGGATCCACGCTTCCAAATGCAAGTGTCCTAGTGTAATACCAGCATGCCTCGTAGGGAAGAAATTTTAGTGTTAATGCCTGAGTTGTTCCAAGCTTTTTTATTTCATTAGAACGGCTTGTGATTATGATCTTACTACCACTTGCCAAGCACAGTTTATAAGCAGAATACAGCCTCTTCCAATCACCTTCATTGAAGTCTCCAGCTAACTCAATAACAACTAGCACTCTCCCACCTTTGTTCGACGCCGAATTTGGATATTTCATTGCACATCCTTCTCTAGGAGTAGTCAGTTTTTCATCTCTAAAATCACAGTCACTAAGGAAACCAATTTTTGAAAAATAATCACGAACTCTTTCATCCTTACAAACATGGGCAACAAGCGTGCTCTTTCCTACTCTGAAGGGACCGACAATCGGTAGGACCTCCAATCCTTCACCACCAGGAGGTGGTGTGTGCAACAAGTTGATGACAAGTTGTGATTCCATCTGGCGGCCAAACATGCAGTTGCCCAGCAGGAGATGCATGCTATAAGGCTGGCGGTACATGCGGGTATAGCTTGCCAAGAACAGGACCAGTTCATTGGCATCAAGGATCATGGATCTCAAATTATCAAACACCTCTAGCATTTCTTCTAAAATCTGTGTACCTTTTCCACTGGGGAAGAAGAAACCTTTCACAGAATTTACTTTGGAGAGAAGAGAAGGGTGACTCACTATCTGATCTTTCACCTCCTCTTTGTGAGATTGGTATCTGAAGGTGTCAAGCAAGTAATAGCCTCTGTACATGGCGTCTCTCAGCATGTCCAGTTGCTGGAGCATAGATTGGTTTGTGATTTTCCGTCCCATGGCCTCCTCGATAATGACCCGCGCCCGGAGTAGGACCATTAGGAGGCGATCCTCCACATCCAGCGCCGATGGCTTGGAGAGTTTGCTAATGAAAAAATTTATGGATCTAGTGGTTACCTCACCCATGACAGCAGAGAGGAAAATGTCCATCTGCGGCTCCCTCTCGTCTGGAAGATAATGCTGCGGATGGGAAAGACATCAAATGTGAGCTTGAAGTCTTCTGATCTCTGTATATTCTGTTTCTTGTCAAAACTCCAATAAGAGTAATAACGAAATATAGAACAAGTCCAACCAAACAGGTGAAGGCAAGGAGACCTATACTGAGTCAGTCAATATTTCATTCATATGCTTCACCTTTGCGGAAAGCTTTCACCCTTGCCTGGTCTGAAGTTCTGGTTGACCTTTTCTCTGTCTTTATTAACAACTGCTGGTAGACTAGGCTAAAAGCTGAGAAAGGTACAGATCTTGACTGTTGTCTCTAAAGCCTTGGCTTAGTAAGCCACACAATTACTCCGTATAGCATGTATGATATGAAGGTAAGAAAAATCAAATTGTAAGATTAGCAACATGCATATTCCATTCATCATACGGCAACTATATTAACAAATGTCCCCGTTCTACTTTTGGCCAACTCACTAAACACAACTGGCTTCTAGGTCTGGTATCATCTATGTTGTACAATGACAGATCACAACTAAGAACTATGAAGAGTTAAAAATACGCGAGAGGCTGAGATACTGAGTGTAAAAGCTCATGTAGGCAATACTCAAAAAGGTACAGCTATTTAATTGAGCGAGTCAATAGTCCATTCACATGTTTGACCTTTTTGACTGCTTTCGCCTTTGCTTGATTAATCTAACTTGTTAACAACCACTACCAGGACTAGGCTACAAGCTGAGAAAGGTACAGCTATTGACTGATGACTCCCAACCCTTTAATTTGTGGAGCCACTGAGCCATCACCATCTATGATTGATGTAATATTAAGTAATGAAGTCTCAAATTAGCTGATATCAGTAACAGTAAAATTTTAATGTTATTTCAAAAGGTTAGTGCTCTGCAAACAGTACCTGAGCATTAGGAATTAGCCCATGCTCCAACAATATCTGAAATCTGAAATATGTGACTTTGTTACTGTCTGATCAGAAACCATGTGCAGTTACTCTTTGAACGGTTCCATGTGCTTTCTTCTTTATGTGAACCAAAAATATCAGCAGCCAGCCAGTCATCAAACACAGCAAGGATTTATTCCTAATTCTAGCTAGGAATTTTGAGCGATATCTTTAGGTGTAGGACTGTACTCATAAACTCATCCATTTCCATATGTTTACAGAAGGATGTATTCATTCTAAGCTAGTAAGCTTGCATTGGAAAATATAATTCAGGAGTACACACAGAGTTACCAATCTATAGACAAGGCGATTATCAAACCAACAGATTTATGAGAAAGGAACCCCTAAACAACACATAGGGCCCTTGATGAGCAACAAATTAAAACCAGAGCCCACCATAAAGCTTATACGATATACCATCACCACGTGCCAGTTCCCCCTTGACTGAGAAATCTGCACATCAGCACGTTAGGCACCCGGACTTGGCCCCTGACCTCCGAAGGGCACTCTCAGTGCTGCAGAAATAAAAAATTGGAAAAAACATTAGCATAGTAGAATGCCTAGATAAGATAAACACAGTTTTCTTTTATTGAGATTTGCAAAAAAAAAAAAGATTTCTTTTATTGAGTCAGTGATAATCCACTCTACTAATTCATTATTCTTGGTTAAACATAAGCAATGATGTACTGAATTCTTTTGAAAAATAATGATGTACGGAATTAAACTTACACAGGACGAATGAAGCTAGCTAGTACCTGGAGTGTGGAAGCTCATGTAGGGGAAAATCCCAGAGAAGCCAGTGTCCTCGGAGACCTTTGTGACCCGACTGGACTTAAGATCAATGGTGAAGAGCCCATCGCCTGTCCGCACAAAGATGACACCGATGGAATCCACACAGCCAACGACATCAGAAAAGGTCGAGATGGCACCAGCAGGGAGCAGCGTCCCCAGCTCAACGACTCTGGTCTGTGCCCAATGCGCATCTCCTCCAGGGTGCAGCGCCTCCATCGACCACAGGTAGATCGTGGACGTGTCAGCCGTGGCGAATCCCAGACGACCATCTTCCCTGGCTGCGAGCACAATCCGCTGCCAGTCAAAGCGAGGTGGCGGCAGGCGAATCACCGCCATTTCCCGCGTGTCCAAATCGTACTGGAGCACCGCGGTGCCCATGTGGAACGCAAAGTAGAGCGCGTTCCCGACGAGGGCACTGGGCGCGAAATCGACGCTGTCGCCAGGGTGCGGGGCCGACGCGGGCTCCCCCCACGCGCCGGCCTCCGACGAGTAGACGTAGGCGAACATCTCCTTGATGTTGGTGCCGACGACGACGACGAGGAAGTGGCCGCGGCAGCAGTCGAGGTGATCGCACCCGGCGGCGGCGCAGAGCACGGCGGCGTTCCAGCTGTAGGGGTACGGCGCCCACGGGATGGGCGGGAGATCCGTCCGGCGGTCGGCGACGGGGTCCCAGACGACGAGGGTGGGGGAGGGTGCGTCGCCGTGGCTGGCGGGGTCCCATCGGAGGAGGACGCGGCCGTGGCGGGCGTCGAGCGCGCGCCAGCCGCGGAGGAGGCCGCCCGCGGGGAGCCCCCGCGGGCGGAAGGCGGAGGCCGGGAGGAAGCGCGCCCCCGGTCCGGCGTCGCAGAGGAGGCCGAGGAGGGGCGGCGCGCGGTGGAGCTCCCGGAAGCGGCGGCGGAAGCCGGGGCCCGCGACGAGCGCGCACCAGCGCCGGCAGACGAGCGCGGCGCCCACGAGGCGCGCCGGGTCCGCGGGGGGGAACCGCAGCAGGACCTCCTCCACGAGCTCCTCCATCAGCGCGGTCGCCGGCGGCGTTGGTTCCGCGGCGGCCATGGCGGTTGGAACGGCGGGTGGGTCGGCCACGGGGAGCGGTCAACGGCCTGGGTGGGGAACTGTTGATGGCTGCCTCTGTGTGCTTTGACTCGCCAGGCTGGAGGAGGCACCAGGTACTTTCTTTGAGGGGAAGGGATCTGCCAGGTGGGGCCATGGGAGCAGAGACGGCGGCGACCCGCTTGCAATCCTTGCCGTGCGAATGGGATCTAACAGTCCCTGCAGCAGCTACAGAGCTACAACGATTACTTCTTTTCTTTTAAGATCAAGATTGCCTTTCATTAATCAGGGATACGAGTATGGTCAGACTCCAACAGGCACCCTAACGTTGCATCTTTTTCGGCCAAATCCTGATTTCGGCACACAATCGCACGCACACAATCCGGGGTTTCATGCCAGATGCCACACAACCATTTTGTTTGTGTTTGTACATGGTCAACGTTGTTGCAATTTCTACTAACTTAAGTAAAAGAGAACTCAAGGCAAACAACTAATTAATCTCTTTAATCTCCATCAGCATGGGTAACACTGTTGATCGTTGTGATTCCAGCTTGCCCCATAACTGAACCAGCTCAAGGCAGTCTGTCTCCAAATAAATTCTCACTGTTTACATACCACACTGCCTGGCAAACACAAGAGTGTCTCTATATACCATAGCCTCCATGCATGGCACATGCATCCAAACTGTGTTCATACCATGCATTTAGCTGCAGCCCCATAAATCTTTGATGATTTCGTATAATACATGCAGATGTATCATGTCCGTCCTCCGCGTAGCAAGCATTGCACTTGATCCGGGGGCTTCCACTTCAGAACGTCTACATCACTCGGTTGCTTAGTTGGATGCATGATTTGCCATAGATCAAATTAAGGCGGTATCACGCACCCATGTCGTTGCTTGCCAAAGAGTCATGCATGTACTGATCCCGTGTCTTCGGGTTTGTTCCTCATCATCCATAACGCCCACATACCGCAGATGATCATTGCCCGGTCTCGACCGATCTGCAGTTTAGTTTGGTGCCAGAACTCCCTGGTCACCGTGCATTCCAACAAGACATGCCGAATTGATTCCTCCGGCGCTCCACAAATCTCATAGTTAGCTACAACGATTACTTGGGATCGGAGTTGGGACTTCCACTTCTTGTCTGATACAGTGCATTCTTCAAGTAATATTCAGAGAGCATAGAACTAAACACTTAATGCTAGTCCTAATGGTTAGTATTCCTATATACTCTAGCCGTTTCAAAATATATACAGTTCTCGCTATGTTTCTCAGTGTCCAAGTTTATTCAACATATTGGGGAGACGAAGCTCTCAACACAGATCTTGCGAAGTCATATCTGTCGAAGCAGAGGCAGAGACAGGGGGGGCGAGTAGGGACCGGCCTCCCTATGCTTGGTACACAACACTATTGCACACTAATTTTCGCCATGGATTTCAATATGGCCCCACTCAAAACCTATTTGTTGTTGTTTTGCCTCCCTCATGGTGATTTTCAGGCTCCGCCCCTATGTCGAAGTCCTCTTTCTGCCCGCGATGTTGTGCGAAGAGGCAAGGAGATCACCGTCTGCTCCTCGTGCGCATACGCCACGCCAATCGCACGCAAGCCGTGCCCAGCGACGCGCTGGCCGCGGCAACTGTGCGTCACGTGCATGCGCGTAAGCCAATCGCGTGCGCAGGCCTTGCCCGCGACGCACAGGCAACACGGCGTCGCGCAAGCAGGCTGCGCCAGCCGCGTCGCGCGTATCCTGCGCCTTGCCGGTCTGCCATGCCCAGCAGCCACGACAGCCCTTGCCAAGCCCTGAAGCCGTGGTCTTCAAAGACGACGACGAACAACCGAAGAAAACACCAAGAAAAAATAATGGAGGAAGGAGGAAATTGGATCGATCTCCCCGCCGTCGCCGTCATTGCCGTGTAGAGCGGGTTGTTCTGGTGCCGGCTACGGCGACGGCAGGGTGGGGTGAGGGGGAGAGGGTCGGCTGGCAGCGAAGGGAGGCGACGCCCGAGTCGCCTCGGAGGGGCGGCGTGGGGACTAGGTTTTCTGTTGCCTCATGAGCGAGTTGCATGTAATATGAGAATGAGATGAAAAAGAAACAAAGGAAATGTATGGCGCAGGATAAGCAGTTGGGTGATGGCCCAAACTACACACTACTACAAATTACTACCTGTGAACCCGAACCACCTGTGAACCCGAACCACACACACACACCTCGGCGTGATGGGCCAGAAGGCCACCGGACACCTCCTCCGCATGATCTGTCAATTAATTGGTTACTGCGATTACGTTGTGACCTAGCTCCACTGTCACGGATGCCTAAAGCTTATTCACACATGCATATATGCACGCTCATCGATTCCCAGTGGCGTAGCTAGGTCTCAAACTCAGGGTGGGCCGACCAATTTTTTTTTTCGCCGCACCACAAATTGAAGCGCGAAGTGAGGAAACTACAGTAGAAGTTTGATAGCTTGGCAAAAAGTCTTTACAAACAATGTAAATCAATAACAATGATTCGTTACAAGACTATATGATTAAAATGGTGAAAATAAGATAATAGACTTCTTTTTCTTGTCTTTATCGGGCTTTTGCATAGAGGACAAAACAAGAGTACAAGATCACCTTAAGTACTTTGTCCTTATCTTTCCGTTCGGTTGGTTTCAACTTTTGATTTTAAGTAATAAACGGAGGCAAATACAAGTTCTTTTGATTTTTAGGACTTTGAAGAGTTGAGTAGTGAATTTTGAAGTGTGACATGATTTTGGGTGGTTTCAATTTTGAAGTGTTCACAACGACAAGAGAGAGAGGCCTGCACACGTGGTTTTGGGCTTGAGGCTATTGCTGGATCCTGGGCTACAGGAGCTCTCGATTACATTCCATGTTGAGGCTTGGGGCTGAACAAAATCTAGCCCAGTAGTGCTGCCTGGCTCCCTTGCTAACGGGCTGTATTTTCTTACAGTGTGCTGCTTGACTTGGGCTCTATACAAGGGTGGGGTGGGTCACGACCCAAATCTCAGGGTGGGACGCGGCCCACCCTGTCCACCCTTTAGCTCCGCCCATGTCGATTCCCATTCATCTACTCCTATGAGTCTATAACAACGCATGAGACACGCAATGTACTTAATTAAAGAATGTGTGGCCGAATGAATTCTCATATATATCAGCATAGTGTTGTCAAAGAGAACGCGCATGTCCTTTAGATTACGTACAAAGCATGTCCCTTAGGTCACGTATAATGTGACGCGTGTGGTTGCTGGATTTTGGTGCAGTGGCGGAGGCTTACAGGGATGCTTGGCGTGGCATCCCTGCATGCTTAAGCCGTTGACAGTTCGACCTACTTCTGCTAGCAAACTGATGGTTTGAATCTAGATAATTAGAGATTAAGTTAGGAAATCGATTGACTTCATTGTACGTAGGATATAGCTCTTATATATGCAACAGCTTTATTAATGCCAATAGTTAGGTATTTTTTCAATTTAAATGTCTTGGACTGTTGTTAATCACATTACGGGAAAGCTCCTATATGCCGAGTGCTAAGCTCTTTGCCAAGAAAGGCAAAGCCAGCTAGCTCAGAGAGGCAAAGCCATGCCAGTTTAGGGAATGAAAGTCTTCCATGATGGCTCCTGCTGGCAATGAATCTGTGTATTAATTAACTACATGAAAGTCTTCCCTTTTTTTTGAAGGGAAAACGACCGAAAGGGCTTTCATTTCATTTAAATACAGGTAACATTACATATTGTGGCCCACAAAGGCAGGTTATAGATGTTCTTTTCTAAAGGACAGCCTTCATAGTGCCTATAATTTGTACATCTAAAATTGACTGTGCCTTGATTAAGACCGTGAGCATTCCTAGCAAGAGAATCAGCAACCACATTTTGATCTCTAGGAATGTACTTAACAGAGCTTTGAGTTTTATTCAAAGGCTAAAAATGCCTTCAGTAGCATTACTAATCCTCCAATCCGGCAAACCTCTTCTTGGATTTTGAATATATGATATAAGAGGCTAGCAATCAGAGAAGAAACTGCAATTTGTGAGCTGCAAGTCAGAACATATTGTTGCGCCAAGATACATGGCCAAAGCTTCAGCATGAATTGCAGATCCAGCAATATAAGTTTTAGCCTAAACTTGGAGAGACCAGGGAAGGTGATCAGTCGTATTAGTGATTAAGATTCCAAGTCTAGCATCACGACCTTGAAGGAAGGAAGCATCCGTCCTGCAACAACAATTAAAAAGAGAAGCATCGATTTCCTGCTCATGAGAGCAGGGAATGTTATTACTACTAATGCAAGCTTCTTCTTCAATTTCAAAAGCTTCATATTGTGCTTTTTGAGCAGCATTAGCTTGAGAGATAACAGAGTGAACAGACCAGGATTTATTGTTAAATCTATGATCATTCCTGGTTTTCCAAAGGAACCACATAATGTAAAGACCAAGATCAACTTGCTCATTAGAGACCAAATTTTCTATCAGAAATTTTAAAATTTGGGCATAAGAACCATGAAGACGATCAATTTTGATGCCAATAGGAGAATGAAACCAGATCGAGAGAAATCACAACGAAAGAAAATATGCTCATCATTTTCAATGCTGCCACATCTAGAGCAGAATTTAGAAACGGAGTTCATCCTTTTATTAATTCTTTTACCAGAAGTAATGTTTCTAGAAACAAGTCTCCAAACAAACATCTGGACTCTAGAAAGAATCTTTTTATTCCTCCAGATGTGCTTGATAATGAAATGAGCAACATTAGAAAAATTCAAAGAGCTTACCGTGGATTGAATCTTATCCTTGTGAATGTGTTTATAAGCACTTTGGGCTGTCCACTTACCTGTCTTGTTTGACTTCCATATAAGCTTGTCTCGGCCATCTGATTGTGTAAGAGGAATTTGTAGAACTTGCCTTACAAAATCAAACGTAAAGATGAAGTTCAAAAGCTCTATATTCCATCTTTTTGGATTAGGCAACCAAAGGTCAGAGACCTTGGTGGGGTAAAGCGGAATTCATGGCTTCATTGGATATAAAATTATGAATATTATGCCACATGGGACACCAAGGTTCATTCCAAATGGAAACATCACCTTCTAAGAGATTCCATTGGACTGAATCAAACATGAACTCTCTAATTTTCAGGATAGAGTTCCAATGTAACACCCAGAATGCAAAACGGTAATAGAAGGGATGGTTTGGGCCTTTTGGGCTGAGTATGGAAAATATTAAGGCCTAATTAGAGTCCAATTAGAGGAAGAAAGCAAACCGTCAGAACCTTTTCCCCTACCACATCTCGATCTGCTGCTGAAACACCGCTCAAGACAATCGTGAGGAGGCGGCGCTCTGGAGTTCTTGGTGGTTCTCCTTCCTAGCCTGGCGATCCTCTCGGTATGTTTTTCCTTGCCATGGATTTTGTGGTGGGTTTACCACGATCTCCACGTGGTAATGACTCAATTTGGGTGGTTATCGATAGACTCACCAAGGTTGCTCATTTTATTCCAATGAAGAAGACAAACTCTGCTGCAGATTTGGTTCCCTTGTATATCAAGGAAGTCGTGAGGTTACATGGTGTGCCAAAATCCATTGTTTCAGATCGGGATTCTAAATTTGTGTCCAACTTTTGGAAGAATTTGCATAGTGCTCTTAAAACCAAGCTTGACATGAGTGTTGCTTTTCACCCTCAAACAGATGGCCAATCTGAGCGCACTATTCAAACTCTTGAGGATATGTTGCGTGCATGTGTGCTCTCATGGAAGGGCAGCTGGGAGGATCATTTGGCCTTGGCTGAATTTGCTTACAATAACAGCTATCAGTCAAGTATTCGAATGGCTCCATTTGAAGCTTTGTATGGCCGAAGATGTATTTCCCCCTTGTGTTGGGAAGTGCTTGGTGAGCGATCTTTGGTCGGTCCGGAGTGGGTGCAGCAGACTCATGATAAGGTTCGTGAGATACGGCAGAATTTGTTGATCGCTCAGAGTCGACAAAAAAGCTATGCGGATGTTAGGCGGCGGGATTTGGAATTTGCAGTAGGTGATGAGGTTCTACTCAGAGTGTCACCAATGAAAGGCATTGTTCATTTTGGCGTGAAAGGAAAGCTTAGCCCGAGGTACATTGGACCTTATTTGATTACTGCCCGAGTTGGTGCATTGGCATATTGTTTGCAGTTGCCTGAGTCTATGGCTGGAGTACACCTGGTGTTTCATGTCTCTATGTTAAGAAAATATTTGAAGGATCCCGAGCAGAGGATTGAGGCTGAACATGTGATTGTTCAACAAGACTTGACTGTGGAATCTCACCCACTGCGAGTATTGGAGTTCTCGGAGCGCGTAATGCGTAATCGGACTATCAAATATGTGAAAGTCTTATGGTCTCATCAGTCCGAGCGTGAAGCTACATGGGAACTCGAGGATCTCATGCGCCAAAAGTACCCTCAACTTTTCGAAAGTGGTATGTGTAGAAGTTTTTCTTTCTAAGTATCATGTTTCGTTCTTAGTGTTGAACGGTAGAATTCGAGGACGAATTCTTTAAAGGAGGGGAGAATGTAACACCCAGAATGCAAAACGGTAGTAGAAGGGATGGTTTGGGCCTTTTGGGCTGAGTATGGAAAATATTAAGGCCTAATTAGAGTCCAATTAGAGCAAGAAAGCAAACCGTCAGAACCTTTTCCCCTACCACATCTCGATCAGCTGCTGAAACACTGCTCAAGACAATCGTGAGGAGGCGGCGCTCTGGAGTTCTTGGTGGTTCTCCTTCCTAGCCTGGCGATCCTCTCGGTATGTTTTTCCTTGCGAGTTAACATGATGGAAGATGAGTTCCTTCTGTTGTGATCAGCGTCTTCATTAGGGGCAGAGGCAACCAAGCAGACCTAGCAAAATTGGTGAGATCGATTCGGTAGAAAGGAAAAAAGGGTCCGTGACCTTCCCTAGGAAAAATAGAAAGAAAACATCGTCTTTACCTGTCCAGTCTAATTAGATCTTGCTTAGTTCCGGCTGTTTAGCGTTAATCACTTTGATGCATGCGAGACTGCCACGGCACTTTGTCGGACAGAATACAGCGGTAGCTCGCCTGAGTTTTTGGGGATTTTAACTGTCGTATCTGAAAATATTGTCAACATGAAAGTTGTAGATATTTTCTTAATCTTTCCAACGAGTATTTATATGCTTCGTTTCGTTCAGTATGTGAGGAGCTATGCATCTCTGAACATGACTGTCTGTTTTCGTCAGACCTGCAGTTACAGTTTTAACACTGAGTTTTGCGTGGCAAATATAGTGATCTTAGAGACCGAATTGCTCTGTCATGCAACATAATTTATGATAAATCTTTGTTTTATCTTTCCATATAGTGCTTAAGCTCTGTCTTTGATTGAGTAGAACTGGAGATATGAATTTTTTAAGATCAATTGCTCGCTGTTCATGGAGTAAACTGAATGTCTGTCTTGTGACCCAGTTTGACCTGAGTTACAGTTCGAATTAATTTTTGAGTTAAAAACCAAAGTTGTAGATAATTTTGTGTAGATGATCGTAGTGTGCTCATTTACCTGTTTATCGGTTGTATAAAAATAGTTACGAAAAAGTTAAAGTTGACTGTCCTGTGTAGACAGTTTTGGCGTGTGGGGCTGTTTTGGGTTTATTTTTGCGAGCGGTCGTAGGAGCGCTTTACTTGATGTTTGCTTTATTTGTATGCTTGCTTTTGGTGCTGAGAATTACTTATATCCAGGTGGTTCATCTTCGGAGCAAACTTAGCTCATTCTCTCGAATTGGTGAAGGCAAGTAAACGTAGCGCCGTGGTCTACATACTTTAACTTTGTTATTCGAGTTGCCTCCATTAAATTGCAGTACCTCACACTAGCCACATAATCTGAAGCTATTGTTACTTTCTTTTATATTGAAGTATGCTATGGTACTTTCTTTGATGTTACCAATATCTGAAGTACATGAAGTGCATACATCGCAATCTTGCATTTGCACTTTACCATTTGATATGCATAAGAAGAAACTGTAGCCTGATGTTGGTGCAGTAAGTACCGGTAATGTGGTTGCAGCCCTCATTTCCTTCGTTGGGACTTGAGGGTAGAAGTGAAGACATGCATTTCATTGCATTGCATTGCATCTTTTGCATATCAAATAAGAAGTATGAAGTCATGAAAGCTCTATGTTTAATCTTGAAGATATACCTTATGTTGTTTATTTACAGCCATGCTTTATTTAAATTGATGTTTAATCAACTGTGATTTGAATAACCTTGTTAAAGTAGTTTGCTTGCTGAGGTTTTTCATAAACCTCATACGCTTGTTTTTCCCCTCAGGTACTTGAGCTTGGATGGTGCGGGAGCGTAGGGTGGGAGTAGCTACACATGAGCACTTCTCATAATAAAATTTACCTTTTGAACACTTGAGTTGTCATAACGATGTTTGGCCGTTGGTACTTAATTTACTTTTATTGGACCATTGTTTTGGAGCTGCTGTCATGAAGATCTTATTTACCTCTAAACTTATGTTACCTTTTATTTGTTTAAATGCTTTCGCGTACTTTAAAGTTTGTTGTTCCCTTTTGGCTATCTTTACTTGTTGTTGTTGTAGCGTAGTATAGTAATGCTACAGAAATTTCTGAGGTGTTACATCCAAGTCCAGGATTTAGAGCCATAGGAGCTAGCTCTCCAGAAGGAAGTATTAGGAAAATACTTACCTTTCAACACTTGGGCCCATAGGGATTCCGGATTGGTGAGCATTCTCCAAGCAAGACCTGTGATGAGAGATATATTTAAAGCATGCAGGTCTCTAAAACCAAGACCTCTGGCTCTTTTTGGGATACAGAACTTATTCCATGCTGAAAGACAAAGAGGTTTCTTACTATTATCTGGATTGTTTCCTTTCCACCAGAAATGCCTGATAATACTTGTTAGTTCAGCGGTGAAAGGCTTAGGAAATAAAACATGAGACATGTAGTAGATGGGAATAGAAGACAAGACAAACTTAATAAGAGTAGATCGACCCGAGTGAGAAATACTATTAGCTTTTCAATCATTAAATTTAGCTTTGAACTTGTCCTTGAGAAAGCCATAAACTTTATTTTTTGGTAAATGTGAGAAGAAAAGAGGATGCTCAAGATGCATGGCATCATTAGACATGAAAGGAACCTGAAAAATAGAGCTAATACTGCTACTAATATGAGAAGGGGTATTTGAGGTAAAGAGAATTGCAGATTTATTCCAATTAGGGGTTTGGCCAGAATCTAAACAAAACTCCTCTAGGATATTTTTAAAAGTTTGGGCTTCATGAATGGTGGCTTCCCCACATATTATAACATCATCCGCAAAGAGTAGAGAATGAATAGATGGGCAATTATTGGTTAGTTTAACACCAGAGATTCTCCCTTCCCGGACGGCATCCTGCAACGTGCAAGTCAATTCATTTATTGCAATAATGAAAAGATAGGGAGATAGCGGACATCCTTGTCGTATTCCTCTTGTACTGCGAAAGTTGTCAAAAGACTGGCCATTTATTATAACAGAAAATGTTAGATCTTCTATGCAAGCAGCGACCAAGTGAATGAAATGCTCGCTAAAACCGATACGATGCATAGCAAACTTAATAAGGCTCCATTCAAGCCTGTCAAAAGCCTTAGCAAGATCAAGCTTAACAAGAAAAGCATGTTTATCCCAATTCTTACGCAGAAAGGAATGAATGATTTTATGGGCAATGATGATATTTTCAGAAATTCTACACCCTTTAACAAAAGCATATTGAGAATCATTAATGCAAACGGGTAACTGAGGCCCAATCTTGAGAGCAAGAATTTTTGCAGTGATTTTGTAAGCCACATTGCAAAGGCTAATGGGCCTATAATCTAAAGGAGAAGTACAGTGAGCCTTTTTCGGGATAAGAACAATGTTAGTCTTTTTCAAATCTAGTGTAAGGCGTTTGTTTAAGAAGGATTGTACCAGGTTGAAGATGTCATCTCCAATCCAACTCCAAGAGAACCTGTAAAATTTCACATTTAATCCATCGGGGCCAGGAGCAGCATTGGCTCTCATTGATTTCAAGATTTTAAAAATTTCTTCTTTGGATGGGATTCTCAGCAAGTTATCATCTTCAATATGATTAATAGAACGAACCTCCGAGAAGGCATTTGTTCTCTGCAAATTAGATTTGAAAAGATTGCAAAAATATTCAATAAAATATTCAGCTATGTTTTCATCAGAAGTGATAGTGTTCCCTTGAGCATTAACAATAGCATTGATTCTATTTTTCCTTCTCCTTTTGATAACACTCGTGTGAAAGTAGGAAGTGTTTCTATCTCCCTTTACGATCCAATCCTTTTTGCAACGCTGCCTATAATATTCAGAAATTTTGTTTTGTGTGAGCTCATATTTATGAATCAAAGCATCTTCCAAAGCAAAATTTCGGTTGGTAAAGGGTAAAGCTTGTAAGTTAGCTATTTCAGATTCAATGTGTTTAAACTGACTGTTGAGAGAAGATTTATTCCTTTTGGACCAAACTTGCAGATGATGTCCTAGCTGCTTAGTTCTTTTTTGGAAGGGGAGATGGGAAAAACGAGACCAAATATTTTTGCTTACCTCATGGAAATCATTTTCATAGAGCCACCAATTTTCAAATTTAAAACTTCTTTTCTTGCGATTAAGATTTGAGAGTGGAATAGCAAGAATAGGAGCATGATCACCAAACAAAAAAGGAAGATGATAGACATTAGTGTTAGGAAATAAATCACACCATGCATGAGCCAAATATCTGTCTAATCTTTCAAAGTTGCTTTAGAAGTTGATCTTCTGTTGGTCCAGGTGTAAGCAGACCCATTGTAACCAAAATCGATCAAACCACGGTTATTAATGATGGAAGCAAAAGAGGATATCCTGCTACGATTAGGAAGTCTAGAACTTAATTTTTCGTTAGTATGCAGCAGCTCATTAAGGTCACCCATGCAGAATAAGGGGCTGCTATCACTACCAACGAAAACAGCCACATCAGACCAAATGCTATTAGTATTTACATGATAAGGATCACCATAGATACAAACTAACCTGAAAATTAAACCACGACTAGAAGAAACTCTAGCTAAAATATAGTTAGGACTAGACTTGACTACAACTATGTTAACATCTTCAGTCCATAAAAGCCACAAACCTCCTGATATACCTTGAGCTGGAACGATGTAGCCATCATGCACAGAAAAGGCACGAATAATATCAGCAAGAGATCAGTATTTGTTAGTTTTTACCTCGGAGACGAAGATTATTTTGGCCTTCGTGGAAGTGACAAATCTCGCAAGGTGCCGCATCCGGGAACTGTAGAGGGAGCCTTGTATCCCTCGGCAATTCCATGAGAGAAGATTCAGACAGAAATTAGAGGGGAAATTAAAGCATAAGATTTGAAGAGATTATTGGAAGGGGGAGGCAGAGCAGAATATTGGAATTGAACAGAGGAGGAGTGGGTGTAGCAAGGCATCACGCCTACGTCCATATAGGAAACATCAAAGAACGAAAAAGTGAACAAAGATCGATGAGGAACAGCGAAGCAGAGAACACTAACGCAGAGCTTCAAAGATGGAGTAGCAGGGTGCGACCTGCTGGAAGGCACGAAGCCATCAGACTAGGCCTTGAAAACTCACATTTTGCCTTGACAAGATTTGAGAAAAAGATGCTATAAAGGAAACACAGTCAAGGCAAAACCGATGGATCAAGGTGCCCTCCGCACCTAGAGAAGATTGGATTAAGATTTGCCAAGCTGGATTGGAAGATCGACAGAGGAAAATGGAATGGGGAAGAAGGTGCTACAGTAAAGCGCTGCAGTAAAGTGCTACAGTAAAGCAAACATCAATATGTCCGTCTCGATGCTTTGCAATAGCTACAGTGTTCGCAATTATTTTTTCAGCAGCAGCTACAGTATTCGCAGTTATTTTTTTTCCCAGCCGCAGCTGCAGCCTGCCGAACAGGGTGAATAGCAAGATTCAGAACTTGGTGAAGCCCTATCACTGCCTCACAGGTCAAGCTTGCTATGAAAGTCTTCCTTGATTTTCATTATGTTCCATGGAACAACAATTCATACCAATGAAGCAACAGTGCTTGCTATCCAGTTATTCCATCTCTTTCCTGTTAGTTGGTAGATAGCAAGCTCTGTTGTCCCTGTTAACAACTAGCAGTTGTTGGTCATTCATGTACAATGGACAGAAATGACATGATAGATGATACAATGATAGCTGGGTGTGAGTAGTGTTATCTATTCATGGCTGATGATTATGTCGTACTCCCTCCGTCCTAATATAATTGGCATTCTAACTATAGGCACGGAGATTAAGAAAGGGAGGAATAAAGTAGATGCGTAGGAAACGAGGAGGAGAGAGATAGAGATAGAGGTGTATTGGGAAAAGAGAAAGATGTATTGGAAAGAGAGAAAGGTGTCTCGGGAAGTGAGAACGCTAAGTATTTTGGGAAAACTGAATAAGGCTAGAATGCCAAGTATTCTGGGACGGAGGGAGTATATCATGTTGTTTGAGTGGCTTGACAAAGTGTAGGCCGGACAAAAAATGGGCCGACATTGCAGACGAGAGAAATATACTATCTATACTATCTATATATCATTGTGGGCCTCATCGGTGCAGTTTTTTCTTTCACCCTGTTCGTCTCGCTGCTTTGCAGCAGCTACAGTGTTCGCAGTTATTTTTCAGCCGCAGCTACAGTGTTCACAGCAGCAGATATAGTACTCGCAGTTATTTTTCTGCAGCCGTAACCGCAGCTGCAGCCTACCAAACAAGCTGCTGTTTGCTTTTGAACACAGGTACCCGTGCGTATCAGCGTGTGCAGCACTGCCGGACCCTCTATGGGCTGTGTCACCAGGGCTTTATTCAATTTCTCCGCCCGTGATTCGTATCTTTGTTCGTCCATCTCTCCAGCGCTTGCACTAGCAGCGAAATAATAAAATAGATATGGATCGTTCAGTGCTGGATGACTGTAAGTAAAGCTATATCCAATCAGCTATCAATGATTACTCACTTTACAAAAAAAAAGAAACGAAGTGACAAGCTAACAACTCTGAACATCCAGGAAACTCGCAATGACTTTTCTTTAGAAAAAACGACGACTTAGGGTTTGTTTGGATCCGTCCAGATTTTAAAAATCTAAATTTTAAAAACTAGAAGGGATCCAAACAGGACAGATTATACATCAGATTTTAGTATCCAGATTATGAGATTTTAAGAATTCCATAATGTGACCTAACCCAGTTTTTAAGTAATTTTATTTGTTAAAAGACCCACTGCCTTTGAATGCTTTTGGATAATTACAGCTTGTGTCATAACTCACAAAAAATATAAAAAAAGCAAACTGGTCATTAACTATCTCAAAAATTAGTTTCTAGATTTTAAGAATTCAGAATCCAAACACATCTACCCATATTTTTTTTATAAGCCAGATTATAGAAACTACACCTATAATCCAGATTTTTAGAAGCCGGTGAGGATCCAAACACCACCTTATATTTGATCCGCCTGACATGTATGAACAATATGGCCATGTGTTCAACGCCTCGAGATCTGAAAATGAATATAATTTCTTGACATGACTGACTGATGTTTAACCCCATCAACTATTGAAAATCATTTGAATTACCCCCTGGGTGATTTTCAGTGGTGGTTTTGCTGATATGGACGCTGAGATGGATGCGTATGTCAGTTGCATCTCTTTCTTTTCCTTAGCGCCAATCCCATCCTCTCCGCTCCTAGCTCAGAGACGCATGTGCCTGCAGCTTCTCGATGCAATGAGCTCAATCATGAGTAGCTTGAAGAAAGAGGAGAAGTAAAGAAATCAGATAGGCTGACGGAGAAGCATCGCATGGTGTTGCACGTGCCTGTTTCTTTCTCCCCGATGCAAAGGAAGAAGAAATCAACGGCGTAGTTGAGGGTTAAATATCCGGTTTAAAATTTCAAGGGGTAAAGTAGTCTCATGACAATAGCTGAGGGTTGAGGGGTGATGTAGACTTCTTCCTAAAAAAACATATGGCTTGCGGGAGGTGACAAGGCGATTATAACGCAATTCACGAGATTCTATTGGCCGACCCTGTATGAAAACAGCACCAGCACTAACTTGCATAAGGCCATTCTCAGTGGTGTCTTTTATTTCACAATTTTTAAGTATGACACATCAACATTTTAGTTGATGAAAGGAGAATGAAAGAGTGCACTGAGAGATGCACTTTCATTTCATAGTTCCATAGACTGAAAAAGACATTAAATTGTTGCATAGGTGTACCAATGGGGATCCACTTTTTTTGCATATGAAAGGAAAAAGAATCTCAATGCACCTTTCATTCTCCTTTCATTGACTTGGAAAGAGTGTCACTACCCTTTCATCATAATGAAAGGCTTACCTCCTCTTTCATATTAAATACCTAGCCATGTCACATATTTTGCTGATGTGTCACCTAATAAATGTCAAATAAAAAGCCCATTGAGACTGGCCTAAAAGCGCTACTTAATTGGCAGTGACATCTTTTAATTAACCGATGCATTGAAGGCCGCAGCTACAAAAGGTGACTAGGGGAAACCATTGCACCACTAGTGCGCCACTTGAGCTTGATTCGTGCAGGATGGCCGGCATGGAGCTCGACGAGGAGCTGGAGAAGCGGTCATCCGTCACCGCCGATACCGTGGAAATGGTGGCTGGAGTGGCGGGGCAGCAAGAGTTCATCGACAGGCTCATCCAGGACGTCGACAAGGACCATCTCCGGCTGCTGCAGAAGATTAGGGACAGGATGAACAGGTACTCATGTTTCGTCATCACCTAATACATCTCTGTGCACACCTCAGTTTCTTTCACATGCATCATCAGTAGCACCAGCCATCACTTTTGACCAGCTCAACGTTACATGATCGGTAGTAACTTTGGTGAGTGCATGGATTATATTCAGGGTCGATGTGCAGGAGCCGACGATAGATGTGAGGTTCAGAGACCTCACGGTGGAGGCGGAGTGCAGGGTGGTCAATGGAAAACCCCTCCCAACGCTCTGGAACTCCGCTCTCTCCGCCGCCTCCGTGAGTAATTCAACCCCAACAAATTGCTCAGTGTCCTTATTTGGATATCTTAGTAAAAGTGCCTTTTTACGGTAGTCCCAACTCCCTACTCTTGCATCCTAGGGTGCAGTAGAACAAATCAATCTCAACCTTTGAATTTATTAAATAATAAATAAATAAATAATCACAAATAATTGGTTTAGTGGCAGCCCTTTCTCCCAATTATCCCCTTTCCTTAATCGTCGATATCAAAAATAGAAGGCTTCTTTATATGGTACATAAATTATCTCGCCAAGATCATGCCCATGCATGCAGCTGTTCCCGTTTCCCGTTTGGAACAGAGGAATGGAAAACAAAGGAATAGGAAAAAACGCAGGAATGACGAAAACACAGGAATTGAAAAAAGCATAAAACCACAGGAATCTAAAACAGAGGAATGAAGAATTTAAGGCGTTTGGAATGCAGGAATAGAAACATAGGAAAAAAGTGGTAGTGTGACTAAATAAAAATATTTAGAAGCTATAATATTTGCTAACCCAAATGCTAGCCCATTAGCTAACCCAAATGTCTAGCGCATTAGCCAACACATTATTGTTGCATGCAGATCACTGGCTTACTTTGCTCTATTTTTTATTCTTTCTCTCTCGCATGACAACACATTAGTGCTTAACAGAGCACGGGCGCTGCATTAGCTCTTCACTCGCGTGCAGGAAAATTTCCCATGAGGTCGGAGTGGATTATTTCATTCCTCCATTTTGTGTAGCAAAGGAATTCTTTCCATAGGAAAGGAAAGATTGTTTCCTGCGTTCCAAACACTGCATGGAGGAAATGATGTCAGCAAAATGGAGGAAGTGATTCCTTTGAAATTTCCTTTGAAAATCCTTTATCCCAAACGGGCCCTTAACGTGATAAAAAATTGCTTCCAAGTGCCAACACGTTCAGCCAGCATATGAGTTTTCTTCTCTCTTGACGTGAAACAAGAAAGAGGAAAAATATATATATGCACTAAACTTTTATTTGTGAAACAAGTGCGAAGGATTTTGTCACGTGATGTGCAGTGTCAAAGCGTCATCTATCTGTTAATCATGCAATCGTATATTGCTAACAGCTTCTTACCTGCATCTTCAATTAAAGTAAAACGTTTCCTCCAAGATCCATCATACAGTCCACCATCACGTTACCTGCTGCGTGAAAGAAAATTAAAATAAGTAAATATTTAATTGAATCTTAATCGGTTCTTTTTATTGAAAAAAAATCCTTCACGTGGGCTTTTTAAAATGATTTCAAGTTCGTTTTCCTAGCATGACACTTTTTTTGTACCATGCACCTTTTTTTTATCACCTTTTTTCTTGTACTTAAACGGCACCCTTTGATCAAAAAGAAAAAAAATATTCACGTAACAAGATCATAAAAAATTCAAGGTTTCTTAGGAAAAAAATTGTGTACCATACACTTTATTTGTTGTCTGACACGTTATTTTGTGTACCATCCACTTTATTTGTGTGCCCTCTATGAAATATTCCTCCACACGGCAATAGTTCTATTTTTTTGCAATCACGGCAATAGTTCTCTGACACGTTGTTTAACGCAACTAACTCAAGTTGCTAACACGTTTTTCTTTGCATGTTCTGCTAATAAATTCTGTAACGAATCAACAAGAAATCAGGAGCACTATCCTGGCTTCACGTGATGAGTTTCTTTCTTAAAATAATCACTTTCCAAAAACAGAAATAGAAAATAATAAATGTAGTTGTGGGTGAACTCTTGAGGTGTAAGAAGATCTACTTATATAGATGGCTCAGAGTTATTCGGGACTACCGTAACAAATGCCTAATCTAAATGCATATAGGGACTCCAGCCGGCATGATATATAATTTCTCGCCCTGAAGTAGTTTCAATTGAATTCGCAGGCGTTTACGAGTACGCTAGGCTTGAACTACAATGAGAAAGCAAGGATCCAGCTGCTCAAAGGCGTCAATGGGATTATCAGGCCAGGGAGGAAAGTGCATAGTCTCTTAGCCATTCGTTAATCGGGTATGCCACACAGACGTACTCTTTATTGTTTTACACTGACTCCAATGTGCTGCACACACATGCAGGCTGACCCTTCTGCTCGGGCCTCCAGGGTGTGGCAAGACTACCCTTTTGCGTGCACTTGCAGGGAGACTCACCAAAAACCTCGTGGTATGCACAAAAAATTAAGAAACTATCGGGTCAATGGCTTTGCAATTTACGTGGTATATGCGCTTGCAGGGAGGCTTATCCAACTGCATGAATTAGAGTTTTAGATATATTCTTTAATTTTAATTTGCAAACGAATCATGTATAGATTTAATTAGATATTCATTAGATTTTTCATAATAGAATATTCCCACCGAACCTGCATGGTTTTGGTTTACCAATACTTGAGAAAACCATCAGCCACACATTTGTTAACGTTCAGGAAAATACTGTGGGTATCCAGCTAAAAGAGCTTATCACAGATTAATTAGCTAGGTTATTCGACCGATACCAAAGTATATATAGCCTGAGTTTGAACTATAGATAAACCATGTACTAATTAACAACCAAGAGTTAAGCCTTGATGAGACTCGCCTTTGGTGTATTATGATGAACCGGCTATTTTTTTACGACAATGACGAAGGCAAGAGAAAAGATGGTGGCAGCCTTCTATGATTCAGCTGAGGTATATATGGGTGGGTGCTAGTTAATAGTTATGGGAGAAATCCCTTGTTCCGGATTAGGCGACGATGGCGTCTCTAGGCGCCATTCTTCTCCTTGAAGGAATCACTTAGGATTTCAACATCAACTTCTTGCGGGGTCTTATTTTCTGAGGACGGAGACCCTTGATCTGGTTATGACTAGGTCTACGAGGATCGGAGATGAGGCTTTTTCTTGTTTGTTCTGATTGTAGCTATATGCTTTTTGATGTAGAGGCTGGAATAATAAATTACCTTTTCTAAAAAAAATAGGGTTTCCTTTAAAATTATCGGTCACTCATACTACTTTGTCGTGGCAAAAACTGAACACCTTTTCAGTTATGGTTACTTGGAATACAGGCATTATTCAATACTTGCATTGCAGGTAACAGGAGATATTGAATACAACGGGTTGAAGCTCAATGAGTTTGTTGCACAGAAGACAGCAGCCTACGTTAGCCAGACTGACCTGCACGTTCCTGAGATGACAGTTAGAGAGACACTTAACTTCTCTGCAAGGTTTCAGGGTGTTGGGTGGAGAGGAGGTAATCATTCAGTTCTCCTGTGGAGAACGTACAAAAGATTTCACTCAAGGCAGACACGAGTTATGTTCATCAAACGAACAATACACATCAACATATCCAAAACATAAGGAAATTACCAACATCGATTTCTATAAAGTTAGCTGAAAACTACCAGGGATATTGAGTTACAAAATACTTAGTTTTTTGTTACTTGGTTACTGTCGTGTGATCATTCTTGTCACGTTTTTTTAATATAGAAATCCTGCGAGAGGTTATGCGAAGGGAGGAGGAGGCCGGAATTATCCCTGATCCTGACGTGGATATGTTTATGAAGGTAGAAACACAATTGCATACCATGTTGAACACTGGATTTTCTTTCTATTTTATCCAAGCTGAAGCTCAACTTAATTTATTGCTGTCATCGTGCCAGCACAAACTTGAAAGCAATAACACTTGCCCTCAAAAAAAAAAAAAAAACTTGAAAGCAATAACACTTGTGATGCAGGCAATATCTATGGAAGGACCAGAAAGGAATATCCACACAGACTACATCATGAAGGTAAGTAGGCACCATCGTCCAGATAAAATGTTTCATTTCAATTTCGTGTCCAAGATTACATGTATTTACCCTTTTGAATAACTCTTTGAATAATTAGATTATGGGGCTAGAAAAATGTGCGGACACGATGGTTGGAGATGCCATGAGAAGAGGTATTTCTGGTGGTGAGAAGAAGAGACTAACTATAGGTAATTCTAGTATATTAATCATTTATGAAAGAAAAAATGATTTAGTTATTAATGAATTGTGTTCCTATTCTGACTCCTTTCTAGTGGGCACATCCTCGTTATTAAAGCATTTTCATGGAACTAGCTAAAACTTACTCTCCATACATCCATTTAGCTTGTCCCTTAATATATCTCCACCCATCCAACAAACTAGCTAAAAGAACACATTTTCTTCTTTCCAATGGATCTATTCTTCTTCTTGACCAAGCTCGGCCTTCTCCCTGTTTTTTTCAAGAATAGAACAAATGAAATAACAAAACTTAATTATAGTTGACACAACATTGTAGTCTCCATGATGTTTACAAAAATACCTCTGCACTATTAATAGTATACTACCCTCCATGACGCTACAAATTAGATCATTTTAAAGCAGAGAACGGGCATCATTGTCTCTAATTTTATGAGAAGCTTGAATAAAGTCATCAAGTTCAGTCTTATGATCAAGGGAAGGTGTTACAATTTCTTGATTCCATCAATATTTAAATTCTCTTCTTGATTCCATCAAATGATAACTTCCAGAGTAATTATGGGATCATGCACATTGATTAGAATAATTATGCAGTTTTGGGTGCAAGTTGCTAAAAGTATACTTGCTTTATGGAGGGGTGAGGTTTAGAGGGGCTTTTTGTGATTTCGGTTTTCAATTAAAAGAAAGAAAAATTAATACAAGGCAACAATAGTCCCCTCCATGCCCCACTGTCACCAGTCTTTACCGGCGTGACGCCGCACGGCGCCGACGGGCCTTCTCGCCAGCGCCTGCAAGGTTCGAGTGCCGCCGGAATGAGCCGCCAATCCAGACGTGCGCGCTATACGGATCCCATTCTGCCCGTGCCGCATGGCTCGCGCGATAGCGGCGCGGCGGCGCCCCCGCGTCCCAGGTAAGGTCCGGGCCGGCCTAAACCACCGCATCTCGCGCAGCCTGTGTGTTTTGCTCTATTCGAGCGTGCACAGAATCGGTCGTGCTTCTTGATGGTGCGCCGGAAGCGTTTCCTGCTTCTCCATTGTCTCTAGAATTGTCGTATCTGTTAGGTATGTTAGGTGTTCGATGAAATGTTCGACTGTGTTAGAATGCCTGTGCAGGAAGCGTTTCCTGCTTCTCCTTAGTCTCTAGGACTGTCTTGTGCTTATCGCAGACAGACTTGGTATACTGCTTTCTTGCAAAAGCATTTGATATTGCATTGTTCCAGTATTCCTTGATCACCGCCTCACCGGCTTATCAGTCTTCTAAATTTCGGATGAATTTACATAAAACAGGTGAAATGGTGATAGGGCCATCAAAGGCACTCTTCATGGACGAGATATCCACTGGGTTGGACAGCTCTACCACCTTCCAAATTCTTTCATCCCTCCAACAACTGGCTGTTGTCTCACAGTACACTATACTGGTTTCACTTCTTCAACCAGCGCCGGAGACATATGAACTTTTTGATGATGTTATACTGATGGCTGAAGGAAAAATTGTATACCATGGTCCTAAGAGCTGTATTCTTAGTTTCTTTGAATCATGTGGATTCAAGTGCCCAAGGAGAAAAGGAGCAGCAGACTTCCTTCAGGAGGTACTCTACAGAACACTTAGTTGCAGTCTTGTTAACTCTGGCAATTAACCAAGAAAGAGTATAATTTTTCTATTGTAGGAAGTTTTTTACAAATCAATGTGTACTTAGATAACACAAAGTTATTAGATTGATAGTATGATTTAAAAGAAAGTATAACAAAATCTTCAAAGTACTGCTGCCAATAATAACTTGGAAAGCTAAACTGATGTCACTTTGATTTTCAACATAGCAGTCCATTTTAAAAAAATATATACATAAACATTATACTTTGGTATATGTGGTGAATTTTAATACTTGGGATAATGGCGATATGTAATAAATTGCAAAACAAAACATACACATATTAGAATGATGGAAATTTTAGAAAGAGTTGAGTAGCGTTTCTGATGCTAAGTTGGATGCTATACTCAACTAGGACTATTTAACTCATTGGGTTTATCTGTAGGTCTTATCGAGGAAAGATCAAAAGCAATTTTGGAGTCTTGAAGATGGAAGATATAACTTTGTCACCGTGGACCAATTTTGTCAGAGGTTCAGAGGATTTCATGTTGGTCAAAGTCTTTCTCAGAAGCTATCAGAGATTTATGAACGATCTAAAGTAAACAACAGTGCAATATCTTTCAGCATCTATTCTTTATCAAAGTGGGAGGTTCTCAAGTTTTGTTTTTCACGAGAGCTTCTTCTGATGAAGAGAAATGCATTCCTCTACAGATCAAAAGTTATTCAGGTAAACAGATGGGAACATTGTTTCATGTGAGGAAGAATGCATTGCAGGAGTTTGTGTTTTGAGCTCTGACTAATCCACCTGAAAACTTGTGTGTCTACTTTGAATTGTCGTGGACCCTGGTGTATTTTATAGTTCATGCATACATTTGAAGATGTAGATGGTCAGTTAACATTTTAGAGTACTGGTGCATATGAACATAAAGGACTCGTACCAGCTCTGGTGCATTTTTTTCTCATAAGTGAACGTGGACTGTAGGCCACTAATTATTATCAATGCACACTTGGGTCCTTGAACTGGAGAACTCACAACGTTTATGTCCTTGAATATGAGTCAAGGTAGTAGGCCCACTCCCAACTTAATTGTTAAGACATTACTTATCAGTGTACTCTTAAATCTTTTGTCATGCAGAACTCATTGGAAAATTGAGTATCCATGGATTTGAATGAAGAACTCAAATGTCTTTATATGAACTTTAGTAAATACCATTTAATCTTCGTTAGTATAAGAACATACTCAGAATTTAACTTCAATACCGGCTACCTTGGATATCACCACCAATTGATATCTTAAAATGGGTTTGGACTGCATTAACTTCCTCAGAGGTTTAGGTAGCTAAATGTTCATCTCTCAACTCCAGTAATCTAGAGACCTAAGTTGCACCGTGCTATTTTTAGTTTTTTACATACTAGTAGTTGTAGTAAACTGCACCAGCAGTCCTTTTTCTGGATATGTCGTTCAAGTCCTCAATCTCTTCTAGTTAAATGTGCCATGTAAGTACAAAGTATCACCACCAAGCTGGTGTAACTGTCAATGATGAGGCATGCTTTATCATGTTGATTATGTCCCCAGAACGCTGCACCATAACCATCCATGCTAGGCTGTGGAACGAAGATGAGAAAGAAAGAGAGTAGGATGATAAACGAAGCTCATAAGTGGACCCATATGACACATTTAGCAAGTTTAGGGATGTAAAGCTGCATTTCGAAAGTTTAGGGACCTATATGACACCCCCAGATAAGTTAAGGGACCACTAGGCATTTTATTCTATTACTCAAGTTATTTGCAATCAACTAGCACTAAAAGTTTGTGGGCATTATTTATATCCTAATTCTGGTCTCTCCTGTGTACTGTTTATCTTCAAAAACGTGCAAAGTTGTAGGAGTAACATACAAGAGATTGGAGATACTGTGGTT
>RWGY01000034.1:2991541-3065499 GCA_007726485.1 Eragrostis curvula | reverse complement strand
AAGTTGTAGGAGTAACATACAAGAGATTGGAGATACTGTGGTTTTAGTAGAATCATACTATTAACATTTTATAACAGTCACTGGTTTCTATACTTTATGTTTCGCCAACCAAGATCTGATCATGCTTTTTGTGAATGTCCTTTTTATCTTATTGTTCATTGCAGGTTGGGCTAATTGCTGTCCTTACTGGGACAGTATTTCTGCGTACACGCATGTTTAATGATAGAGCTCATGCCAACTATTACATCCGTTCACTTTTTTTTGCAATCGTTTTTCTAATTGTCAATGGATTACCCGAAATATCCATGACAATTAGTAGACTTCCAGTCTTCTACAAACAACGGGACTGCTGCTTCTATCCTGCTTGGGCTTATGCAATACCAGCTTTTTTCCTGAAGATTCCAGTCTCCTTAATTGAGTCCATAGTTTGGACATCCATAACTTATTGCCTCATTGGTTATATTCCTGAAGCATCCAGGTAACTAAAGCTACATCTCAAAAGTCTTGTCATGCTGCAGAAAGTTAATGCACAGTGCAGCACTCATTTACTATTCAAATGGATGCACCAGTATGAAAATCAGAAGTTAGACGTTAGAGTTATAGATTTCTTGTTCAGGTGTCTGCTTATCTGTGGACAGATGTGATGCTGGTATGGTAGCCTCACTTCAACCTTCGGTGTGTTAGCTGATCCCCATAGCCTAATTCTCCTGGAGCGGTGACGACTAGCTTCAGATGAAAATATAACTCGAAAACCAGTTTCCAGTAGCTGCTGTGCCGGTGTGTTCCATGCGCAACAATTGTCACATACCATATTGTTAACAGTATCGCCACAATACCGCCACAACATTTTGGTGGTAATCTTCCATTTTTCCAATGTGATCTTCCATCTTTTAAATTTTTTAGAGGTGGTCTAGCCTGGACTGAATACAAATCCATAACACACAATAAGCAGATTGCGTCTAGAATAATCTAACAGTATACGTTCTTCCATAATACGATGCATATCTGAATATTTGTCATTAGAAATAGCATAGCCATTAATCCCTATCTAAGTGCACTTTTGCTTGTAGCCTTATAGCGTATTTATTCAGCTGGTAAGACCTATGAAAACTTTCATTCCTGTTTCACGTTTGTACTTTTTACATAATGCACAAAGAGAACCAAATGCAAATAACTTCATAAATGTGACAATTTTTTTATGACTATGAATGTATGCCAATTTGATTTCGTTTCGTTTATTTTTCTGTAAGCCTGGGCCACTATGTGATGAGGTTTTCTTTTTACAATCATACTTTAGGTTCTTTCGTCAGCTACTTGTGCTCTTCCTCATCCATTCAACAGCACTGTCAGTGTTTCGTTGTGTAGTGGCATATTGCCAAACAGCATCAGTTTCATCGATTGGTGGTTCATTGTCACTTCTAGTGATGCATTTATGTGGAGGCTTCATCATTCCTCAGAGTAAGGTCCCCTGCTTTCATAAAATTCACATATGTAGATAAAATTTTCTTTAGGCATTTTATAGTTTTGAATTTTATTGGAAATTTGTTCTTAAGGAACATGTGATCGTATTTTTTTATTTTGTGAGAAAATAATACATGTGGGTCAATGGAATTAATCACGTGTCTCCAGTATCTACTCTCTGGCATGGCTCTCATGTGCATATGCACTTACAATTATATGGAGATGAGACGATAGCAAAGAAGCACTATGAATATGTACCAGAAATGGCTATAATTATTACTAACTCCGTCCCAAAATATAAGCATTGCTAGCTTTGGTCAAAGTCAATCCTTTTCAACTTTGACTAGTAATAAGAAAAATATTAGAATGTTTGACTAAGTATTAATGATGTTGTTAGATTCATCATGAAACCAATTATCATAACATGTAACTCTTAATATTTGAAATATTTTATTTTTATAGATATTGACAATTAAAGTTGAAGAGGATTGACTTTGACGAAACCCTAACATTCTGTAGTCACATGTCTTTGATACTTGGCATTGTCTTTTGAGGATTATTAATTGGGAGTATTCTTCAATTTATTCAATTTGTTTCATCATTACTGAACCGGGTGTCACAATTGTTGCAGAGTCAATGCCGAACTGGCTACAATGGGTGTTTTGGATATCTCCAATGTCATATGGTGAGATAAGCTTAACTGGAAATGAATTTTTGACACCAAGATGGCAAAAGGTAAACTCTGAATGATAATGAGTTAACTAAGATAATTCAGGAATTGGCTGAGCACAACTCATATGTACTGATTTCTGTGTTGATAGGTCATGGTATCAGGTGTAACACTAGGAAAAGCAATACTAACGGGTCAAGGGCTAGACTACTCCAGCAGTTTCTATTGGGTCTCGGTTGGAGCACTGATTGTATTTATCGTAGTATTGAACATAGGGTTTGCCATTGGATTAACTATCAAAAGACGTAAGAATTCTACATGCATATGCAAGTACTACAAAATGTTTCAGTTACAAGTAAATTGTACTAGAATTCCTTGATTTTTTCCCAGTTTGTACCTTCAGTCCCAAATCCATTGTACTTGATATATTTTTTATACAATTTTGGAAAATAAATAGTGCAGGCCTTCTCTCTGTTGTGAGGGAAATATAGGCAGCTTATTATTATCTATGTACTGGCCTCTTATTTGAGGGAAATACAGTAAGCTTATTATATATCTGTGCATACACTAGTCAGTTAATTGTGTTACCAAAATGATGTGGCATTTGGCTGGCCATCCAACAATGCATGTATGTAAATTAAACTTACTGATATGACTGGCCTGCTTCCATAGTTCACTGTGCTATTTAGTCAACTGAAAACAATAGATGCTTTACACTTTTCATTTCATTTCATTGCAACATGTGAATTGTGTCCTCATATAGAAAACATGATGGCATGTTTTTAATGAATATTGGAGACTGGGCATAACAATGAAGCAAGCTATTAAATACCTACCGCAGCAGGGGCTTCCCTTGCTGTATTCCCCCTCAAAAAAAATAAAAAAATGAAGCAAACCTTCTTTTTTCTTTTTTCTTTTAATTTAGGAACTCAAGCAAAAGATGTACCATTTGGTGCATCTAGTCTAACCTCTTTTGTACAACTCAGCTCCAGGGACTACTCAAGCTCTTGTTTCTCGTGATAAGCTTACTATAACACAAGGAAAGGACCAAGATAGTTTTGAAGACATGGTGGACAGAGCCCCCAGATTACCAAAAGCTATTCCAAACACACCTAACGTTACTGGTTAGTCAAACTTTACACTTTTTTTCGAGGGAGAAAATTTTAGACTGTTCACTTCAACTATAGCTTAGACTACTCAAATCAAGTAAAGTAACTAACCTATAAATAAACTATTTCCTTGCAGGAAAGGTCTTACCTTTCAAACCTCTCGCGATATCATTTCGGGATGTCAATTACTACATCGACACACCTGCGGTACTTATCTCGTAATTAAACATAATGAATAAAGAAATAATGCTAGGAAATTTAAAAAAAAAATAAGTTGGGCAGGCAATATGCTGGTTATAGGGAACGTCATGCGTCTTCAAATACACAATCTAGAGCCTAGCCTCATCTGCTTGGGGTATTTCATAAGTGATGAGCATGAGCTTGAATTGTATTATTGTAGGCCATGAGGGGGAAAGGTTACACAAAAAGTAAGATACAGTTACTCCACAATGTGACAGGAGCCTTTCGACCAGGGGTTCTTTCAGTGCTTATGGGGGTCACTGGAGCTGGCAAAACAACCTTGCTTGATGTTCTCGCCGGAAGAAAGACAGGAGGTGTTATAGAAGGCGATATTAGAATAGGAGGTTATCCAAAAGTTCAGGAGACATTTGCTAGAATTTCAGGCTATTGTGAGCAGACTGATGTTCATTCTCCGCAGATCACAGTATGGGAGTCTGTTCTTTATTCAGCTTGGTTGCGCTTGCCAACAGAAACTGACCCGAGGACAAGACATGTGAGTTTGATATTTGAAGGAATGGATACAGAGCTAGTTGCCACCTATCATTTTTTCTGTTTCGTTACCTTCAAATTTGGATTATTAATTTTCACATCTGTTCTTTGTGTCTCATTTATGGCCATTAATTTCTTACAAGTTTGTCACAGAATATTCTGAATTATATACGTTCCAAAGTTGCATGGAAGTAAATGCAGCTCATGTTTTTTTCTGATCTGATATCTTTGCTTTCCTTCCAGGAGTTTGTTAAGGAAGTTCTTGAAACGATTGAATTGGATGAAGCTCGAGATGCTTTGGTTGGACTCCCTGGAGCAAATGGGCTATCTACTGAGCAGCGCAAACGCTTGACAATTGCAGTCGAGCTTGTCTCCAATCCTTGTATCATTTTCCTGGATGAACCGACATCAGGTTTGGATGCGAGGGCTGCTGCTATTGTCATGCGTGCTGTGAAGAATGTTGCAGATACTGGACGAACGGTTGCCTGCACTATTCACCAACCAAGTATTGAAGTATTTGAGGCATTTGATGAGGTAATTATAACTAGATGTTTCTTACAGATCAGGCGACTTAAATAATTGCTGTTCCTTTCGGTTGATGGAGGAAAAAGGAATAGCTAAATGACCGACTGAGAACTACTCTGGTTTAAATCACCTGAACAGTAGCATCTCCCTTGTTATTATTAAGATCAGTATGGGAAATTAAGAAGAATATACACAATGTTCATCATAGATGTTTTGGCTTGAGGGTGGGAGGGAGGGAGGCATTAACTTTTCTCGCCTTAATTCAACGTTATGGTGTCTCCTTATACAGAGAGCAAGCGTAATAAACTTTAAAACAATGTAACAAATAAAATCCTCAAGGTAACAAGCTGAACCCGAACTAATGACCAGACATGAAGCTAATAGAATTTACAACCCAATGGTTCAGGGTGGCTTACTGAACCAAACCTGTGGTTCACTACTTATGGCCCGTTCGATAACAAGAGATGCCAATATTGATAAAATATTTAGGATAAAATACCTCCTTGTACAGATTATGCTAAGTGCTATTTCCTTATTTTGCTTACAATTTATTAGTGCTTCGTGGAGCAGTGGAGGACTACAAAAGAATAATTTCATTTACTTTTGGATGATATGTGTAATATTTGGCATGGAAAGTAACAAAACGATATTGATGTGGTATATCGCTTATCAACTTCCGGGGTCTGTCCACTTTACACACTTGAAACCATTTAACTGGGCCCTTGAACTTTGCAATACTACCTAAATAACACTCAGGTCGTTTCAAAGATTCGTTTGCCACCGTAGCAGCTTTTGCATGTTTTCCATTCAGGGAGAATGATACAACATATCTCAACATGAAAGGCCCCGGCAACATGTACATGCAGTATTGTAATCTCACAGAGTTACCAACTTGCAGTAACTGAGTAGATTTACTATTAATTCGTATTGAATTGAAGTACTAAAACTAATACTGTAACACATCCATGCAGTTGATGCTGATGAAAAGAGGTGGGGAGTTGATTTATGCTGGGCCCCTTGGACATAATTCACATGAGGTCATCGAATATTTTCAGGTAATTTTCATTAAAATTGCCATTCTTAACGTCTTCCAGTTTATACAGATGAAAAGGCAAAGCAATACTAACTCATTCATATAAGTAATAAACTATTTGCAATCTGTACACATTGAATTTCCTTACCATTTCAGGGAATTCCTGGAGTACCCAAGATCAAGGATGACTACAACCCATCTACATGGATGTTAGAAGTTACTTCGATATCCATGGAGACAAATCTAGGAGTTGATTTTGCACGAATATACAGAGAATCATCAAATTACAGGTGAGCTTCTGAACATAATTGTTGTTCATGTCGTTTTTATGTTTTATCACTGTGCAGGGGAAAATACTCCTGGAACATTCTATATCTCCTGTGCACCACCCAGTGGGAACTTTCTCACATGCTCATTAAATAATAAAACATGCAAGAAAAATTTATATGTTTCTGACACGATAAAATTTCTTCTTGATAAATTATGACCTAACAGCAAAGTGATAAATATGACTCCTTATTATAACATACTTGGTAGAACTTGCCCATGTGTATGCTTCTCCCTTCTCCCTTCCACAACAATGATAAATAAAATAGAAAAACATGTAACATATCTTCTGTTGAAATTTATTGAAAGGGATTTTTGTCTGTCGGACATTCAAAAAACTTGATTTTGTCTGAGAGACATCGTTACTTTCTAATTTGTCTCCAGGACACTAAGAAATTGTGGCTTTTGTGTGTAGGACACTATAGCAAATGAAGTGACTATTTTAAAAATCTTTATCTCAATGCACAAAATAGATTTTAACTTGAAATTTGGCACATAGATATATTGTTGCATCTTCTGCCCATGTGATATTTTCTTGATTTTTCTCCAATTATTTGCATAGTTTGATTTTGAAAATAAATATTTTCTTAGTTAAAAACTTATGCAAACAATCAACAATAAATATGAAAAAAACGACATGTATAAGGAATATAGTAATGTATATTTGTGCTAAATTTCAGGTTATAATATATTTTGTGCACTGAGATAAAAAATTTGAAAATTGTCATTTCTCTTGTTATAGTGTCATGCAAACAAAAGCCATAATTTTGCAGTGTCCACGAGGCAATTTTGAAAGTAACGGTGTCCCATGGACAAAACCATATTTTTTGAGTGTCCCACAGACAAAATTCCCTTATTGAAAAGATCATACCTTCCGTAGATTAGGTATCATATGAGATTTTCAGTTATTATCTATATTTTGACAAAATTTCCTGTACTCCATATAAGTAACTGATCCATTCATATAATGCTCTTGAAGGGACAATGAAGCAATAGTAAAGCAGCTAAGTATACCACCACCAGGAATGGCTGATCTCCATTTCCGGACACAGTTCCCACAAAAATTCGGGGAGCAGTTCAAAGCCTGCCTCTGGAAGCAATGTTTGTCGCACTGGAGAACTCCTTCCTACAACCTTGCGCGGATTGTATATGTAGCCCTTTCCAGCATCCTCTTTGGAGTCATGTATTGGCAGAAAGGCAACATAGATCGCATGTAAGCCAAGTTACTAATTTAAGTGTCACATTTCTTAATCCTTATTTTATGGCGCACAGATGCACTTGTATCAAAAGCATATATATGTGATAATGTCTAACCTGGAATTTCTATTTTTCTTTTGTTATTTTCTTGCATTTGCTAGAAATGACCAGCAAGGATTTTTCTCCATATTGGGATCGATGTACTTGACCATTTTGTATATTGGCATCATAAATTCCAAAGCAGTCATGCCATTTGTCTCCATTGAACGGTCGGTCATGTACCGAGAGAGATTTGCAGGAATGTACTCGCCTTGGGCCTACTCCTTTGCACAGGTCTGACTCAAAAAATTGCAAACCAGTGAGTATGTAAATAATCATATGAAGATGGAGTAAAAATTCATCTTCATTTAAATATTGCATTTTTTCTTCCTTCGACTCATCAAAACTGATGTTCTGAATAACTATGATGAAGATTGGTTAGAGTCCTGAGTATGCTTGAATTAAGTAGCATTACCTTTCATTATTCATAAATAACAAATCAACTCTTCAGTAACTATAGATGCTCCAGGGATGTGCAATACTCTTTATAATTGAAGCATCCATATATTTGTGACAATGGTATTGTACTTTTGCTAGCTGGCCATGGAGATTCTGTATGTTGGGGTACAGGTACTACTATTCATGTTTGTGGCATACCCAATGATAGGCTATGCATGGACGGTGACCAAGCTTTTATGGTTCTTCTATACGCTGTTCTGCACAGTGCTTTACTTTATCTATCTTGGAATGATGATTGTTTCCTTGACTTCCAACTCCCAAATGGCGACTATAATATCTTCGATGTGCTTCATTGTCCAAAACCTCATGGCTGGCTTCATAGTGCATGGTCCAGTAAGTTCAAATGTCAGACTACACATTTTGTTCTATTATAAAGTTTCCCAAATTAACCAAAATACTCATGAGTTCCATACACATAAAGTTAAGTACGTAATATTCAGTATCAAATTCATCTTAGATGTCAAGATACAAACGATATAAGAATCAAACTAGCATTTTTTATTTATTACTCCATCTGTTCTTCAATCTATGATGTTTTGGACGGCAAATTTAATTCAGTTGAAACTAGATTATCTTTCCTTTACGTCATATATTAAAAAATGGAGGTCGGTGGAAGTTTGAAATAGCATATATGTGCTAACGGTATTACTCGTACCTTTTGAATTTCAATATACAGATAAAAATAAAAATGATTTTTTGGGGATTTACTTAACGCTAAAGGTATGCTAAATTCATTATTTTTTCATGATATTTCTACATGTTGAATTTTTGCATTTTCGCAAGTGGGAATGTCAGTGGTCACCAAAAAACCTTCCCTATTATCAAGAAAAGTGTTAAATGACATATACAGAAAACATTATTATATGTAAGAATAATTTAGCTATGTTCATAAATGTTTGGAGTTTTTGACATTGATTCGGTATTCAATATGAAATAATTTGCATGCTTGAATATTTTTGTATCTTTAGATATTTTCCCTGATTATTGTTATGTCATTCACTTGCTATTCCACTACGAGATCTTAAGTATGTCAATATTTGTCGCTGGACAATGTAGTTACTTATATCATTTCATGTCTTCAACCTCTAACCGCAGCAAATACCAGTGTGGTGGATATGGCTTTACCGCATCACCCCAACGTCGTGGATGCTGAACCTCTTCTTCACATCCCAGTTCCTATGCGAGGACGATAAGAACATCATGGTTTCTGGAGAGATCAAAACTGTCACGTCGTACGCTAAAGACTACTTAGGTTATCATCGTGATCTTCTGCCGGTCGCAGCTCTTATGCTGGCTGTATTACCTGTCCTCTTTGGTGTCCTCTTTGCTTACAACATTTCAAAGTTCAATTTCCAAAGGAGATAGAAGAGCAAATTTTATGTTGCCAAGATCCAATATCAGCTTTTATGGAGCTAAGATCACTGGGGACATTCTACGAATAGTTGGATTGTCATGATGATGCCTGTCTGTTGTGATTGGGGGTATCAATCCGCCATCTTAGATGTCATAAACAACTCCGCCATTGCAAGTTGAACCTGCAGGCATCTGGACTGGATGTGTACTGTCTGCAACACTCTTTTCCAGTGTGATACATAATGAAACACCAGATCATTCTGGCCTATAATAAATTATCTAGCATACTTTTGGGAAATGTTTAAATATTTATCTTATCACAAACATTACTTAGGATAAGCTACTTCCATGTCTGAATAACTGTTCTGGTATGAGAAAACATACACAATAAACCTGACATAGTACAGCCAACACAGGCAGATTCACAGCATACCCCAGAATAGACCTCGTAACAGTTCTAACACAAGATCAAATCATATGCATTGGTTATATACATACAAGAGGACTAATCAGATGCTATTCCTTCTTAGAAGTGTGGATCGCAGTCACAGTAGAGACCATTGAATCGACACCGCACTTGTCTTGCACGTGGGGACCCCTGCAGATCTTGTAGTATCCATTCTCGCCCCAGTTCTCACCCCATGAATTCTTTATGATCCAGTAGGGCTTTTCCTTGAAACGGATTGGTGCGTAATCAGCTGATCCGTAGCCAACCAGGAGAACACCATGATCAAGGTGCTTACCACATATGAATGGGCATGAGACGCCACCGATGTATGTCTGCATGAAGACGGCATTGATACCAACTACAACAAAGAAATAAGTGTGTGTCAGTAACTACTGAATGATATTCATAGACTGATCATGACTGCTGCATTAAACAAACGCCTTCCATCCTTACTTGCAAGTGGCCCATGTTTCACCAAGTTGGCAGCAATCTGATCTTCATCAACGGATACTACACTGAAATTGTTCACTTGGGCAACAATTTTGGATTTGTCAAACTTGCAGGTGTCGTCGCTCCCGGTGTAAGGGTAATCCTTCTCACTCTCGAGACCGCCAGCTTTCATGAGATAGCTGAAAGCTGTAGTCATCAAGCCACCATTGCACCCTGCGTCGCATGAGCGTGGATCTGATGGATCGCACTGAAAACCCGAGCAGAAACAGGTCATTGAAATCATAAATGTGTGAAACGTGAGCCTCAGTCGGGTAGTACATGAATATTCCAGTGCTTAAATAGTTTCTGAAGTGAACTATTAGTACTGAAACAAGAAAGTTAAAGCCATGAAGATGTTTCATGCACTTGGTGCCTCGTATTTCCAAGAGAACAACAACTTTCCAGGGTGGACACGCTTGTTTACAGACTTTGTTCAGCTTGAGCTAGATAAGATCCTACCAAATTCAGTGCATCACGATGCAGCCAAAATGATTGTGCAGAACGAAGATGAAATTAACTTCCACAAAATTCTTCTAGCTCTATTTTAATCAGTTCTTTGCTCTATGCTCTGTTTCAATCAGGACAGAGGACGCCAATGAAGGAAAAAAACACAGCAGCCGCAAAGACAGAACAAAGGAACAGGACAACCCAGATTTATAACCTTTGCATTATCCTTTGAGAGGAAGCATCTATTAACAAATGGTTCACAATAGTAGAACAAGATTTATTATTCGATCAAGGAATCATCGAGAAAACTATGACTTGAGTAAGAGACAAAAGAGCCAGATTTTTTTTTTTTGGCGGGTAAAAAAGGACAAAATTATGATGGATCACGCTACAACTTCGTAAAAAGGAACAAAGCGTAACTTTACAAGAAGCAGAAATGCAGCCTACACGTATGGAAATATAAGTAGAATGCCGGTGAAATGGTTTCCATTATATCGGAAAGTGAAACCTACAGTTGCTAACTATTGCGTTGATAAGATGAGTATTCATGCTCATCTCAAAAACAAAAAATAAAATAAAAAAAAATAAAAAGATGAGTATCCATGCTCGCTAAGCAACTGGAACAAATAAAGTAGTATAGAATATATTTATCAGTGCTGGAGCGCTGGTAGTTTGGACTTATTACATGCAAGGAGAACCTGCTTGGAAGTAGGGACCCGATCGAAAGCTGTTGACCTTGATCCACAACAAAGTGGATAAGATCCCAGACAATCGTTTGATCCCAAAACATGATGTCGAGAATGGCTATTGTTTTTCCCCTTCCCACCAACTATGCTTATACTATTTTGTACTTTCTGGTAACATTTCTGAGATGGTATGCCAAAAATGTGTGAAACTTGAGCCTCAGTCGGCTAGTACATGACTATTCCAGTGCTTGAATAGTTTCTGAAGTGAACTCTTAGCACTGAAACAAGAAAGTAAAAACTATGAAGATGTTTCATGCAGTTGGTGCCTCGTATTTTCAACAAAATAACAACTTTACAGGGTGGACACGCTTGTTTACAGGCTTTGTTCAGCTTGAGCTAGATAAGATCCTACCAGATTAGTTTTTCGTAAAAAAAAAAAAAGATCCTACCAGATTCACTGCATCACGATGCATCCAAAATGATCGTGCAGAATGGTGATGAAATTAAATTCCACAAAATTCTTCTAGCTCTGTATTTCAATCAGTTCTTTCCTCTATACTCTGATTCAATCAGGACAGAGGACGCCAGGGAAAAAATACACAGCAGCCGAGAAGACATAACAAAGGAACAGGACAACCCAGATGTATAACCTTGCATTATCCTTTGAGAGGAAGCATCTATTAACAAATGATTCATAATAGTAGAACAAGATTTATTATTTAATCAAAGAGTCGTCAGAAAACTATCAGCCTGTTCGTCTCGCTGCAGCTGCGGCTGCAGAAAAATAACTGCGAACACTGTAGTTGCTGCAAAGCAGCGAGACGAACACGCTGTATGACTTGAGTAAGGAGAGAAAAAAAAAGATTTTCTTCATAAAAGGAACTTTACAAGAAGCAGAAATGCAACTATGAGTAGAATGCCGGTGAAATGGTTTCCATAATATAAGAAACTGAGACCTACGGTTGCTAAATGTTGCGCTAAGACGAGTGTCCATGCTTTCTTATCAACTGGAACAATAAAATATAGAATATGGTTTATCAGTGCTGGAGCGCTCGTACTTTGGACTTAGAGCCAAGGAGAACCTTCTTGGGGGTTGGGACCGATCGAAAGCTGTTGACTTTGATCCACCACAAAGTGGATAAGATCCTAACCTAATTCAGTACAATCGTTTGATCTTAAAAGATGACGTTGAGAATGGCTAATTTTTTTCCCCTCTCCACCAACTATGCTTATACTATTTTATACTTTCTGATTCCAACCAATCAGAAGAGGAAACCAGGAAAAGGACACGACGGCAGCAAAGACAGAACAAGGCAACAAGACACAAGAATATTCGTACACCATCCTTTTTTTAGCCCAAGCAAAACAAATCAGAAGGAAGAATAATTTCACACGGCAGAGCAGAGTTACATGACAAATTCATCAGTAAAGAATACGTAGGGATGTGACAGTGGATGATTCATACCTCGTGGTCGCAGTCAACCATCTGCTGCTCGCTTAGCACCTCGAGCTTGCCAGTGGCGAGGTAGTGCGCCCCTTCCAGCGCGCCCGATGTGCTGAACGACCAGCACGACCCGCACGAGCCCTGCAGCCAAAACCGAACTGCATCAAATCGAATCCCCCATGCCATGATCGAAGAAGTTTTCATGTAATTAACACGAGGCCACCACCAAAAGGCCGGCCGGCACCGGAGGAGGAGAGGACGGACCTGGTTCTTGACGGGGCCGACGGCGCCGTGGTCGCGCCAGTCGAAGTCGGTGGGGAGGCCGTCGGTGGGGAGGATGGGGGCCTCGTTCGCGGAGCCCTTGGGGAGGTCCCGCGGGGAGGAGCGGCGGAGGCCGAGGAACTGGCGGCGGAACTCGGCCGGGGTGAGGTCGGAGAACTTGGTGACCCCGTGGACCGCCGCCGGGTCGAGCCGCTGGTGGCGCCGCGCGCGGCGGAGGTTGGCCTTGAACACGCCGAGCCGGTGCGCGCGCTCGGCGTCGTCGCGGTAGCTCTTGCCGAACCGCCGGACGAAGCTCGCGAAGTGCGCCTCCGCGTTCAGCTCCAGCTCGTCGAGACCTCCGCCGCCGACCACCTGCTCGATGAGCGGGTCCTCACCGTCGGGCTCCGCCGAGGAGAGCGACGCGACGGAGAGTACGACGGCGACGACGAGGAGGAGGAGGCGGCGGCGGTGGCGAGCCATGGCTGCTGCTGCTTACTGGTTGATGAGTTGGATATTTTCTGAAGTCGTCGCGGTGCCTGCTCTGCTCGATCGGGCTATTTATGCAGAGGTTTTTCCGGTTGGTTGCGTACGTGGCTTTGCTTAGTAGGATGCCGTTGCTTGGAGATAATGCCCATCAAGCCAGGATTTGTGTATCAAACCATGAATGCTGTGACAAGGACGTTAATGGCGTTGTATACGGAGACGTGTAACAGTGTGTATTCAGTCAAAGTGATATTCTTTAACCGTCAAGATAAACCCATTTAGCAGAATCTCAAAAGTGATTCTCTATGAAATTAATTCTATGAATGGAACTAATTTCGTAAAACATAAGTTTGTTCTCTAGCATTGAAAGTTCATGACCTCGATAAAAAAAATATCATTAACAGATTCAAACTTCGAAAAATACATCAAAAGACGGTTGTCTGTGCTTTGCACTCACCCATGTTCTGCCACACTAGGAGTATCGTCTAAGAGCACATAGGGTATATGCTCTTGTCAAACAAAATAAGTGCCGTTTGGTTATCGAAATACATAGAAGGATTATATATAGCACTCCTTTAGGTTTCATAATTTTCAGAAAAAAAAAAAGGTTCAACCCTCCTACTCTGCTTGGTGACTGTTTGGCTCCAGAACCCGGATGCGCGGGGTTGAGGTCCTCTGAATTGCAAGTCAAAATTCAGAGGAGTTACTGTAGCTAGAATTTCTCTCTCTTTTCACCGTCAGATGCAGAATAGATGGCTCAGATCCGTCGCTACAGTATACGTGCTACAGTGACCAAAAGTCTCTACAGTAATCCGGAATACGGTTTCGGCAGTGCTGCTACAGTATTAATTCAGGATACTATAGCCCTTCTCACAGAATTTACTGTACCACGTTACAATACCCTGAATTCTCTTCACAACTTCAGACAATCCGGATCGCGCGGCCATCATACGGCTCGTGCTGCTTTGGCGGCAGCGGCAGTAAGAAAGCGGCTCACTCTTGGAGGCACGTGTGTGCTGGCTATTGGCGCTTGGCACATCTTCGTCCAGTGGGTCGGGTCCACGCAGCCTGCCACATAGGACGTCGACGTTGCCCAGGCTTCCACTACTCATGTTGGTCGGAGGTCCACTTCGTCATGCACCAGGACGCAACGTTGCGTTGCTTGTGAACATCGATTCATCATTTGAATCATGATTGATCAAAACTAAGAAAAAAAAAAAGAAGAAAAGGAAGCAGATTCGAGTTGAAGCAGGGCTCCCTTGTCCCACTGCGTGAGACCTTGTCGTTACCAAGAAAAATATACAAGCAGCCGTCCCGACCCTTGTCCTCGCACATGCATTACCCCGGATGGCGGATGGCGTGTATTCCCGACCGAAGGAGAATAACATTTTAGTATCAGAATCAAGGGGCTCCGCATAAGGTAGTCAAAGTTTCCAAATAACTTTTTACCCCTTTTTTTCCTTTTTTGATAATAACAACATCAAATAACTGACAGCCAATAGACTGGACCTTAGCTGATCTTGGCCGGTCCTACCCAAAACGAGCATAGTACGCATTACTTACGAACCCATTTGCTAGAGTGACTCCCCTAACCGTGCACACGTAGGCTGTGCCTAAAGGCAGCAGACAGACGGTCTTGATTGGCGAAATTTTAAGTACACACAGACGGTCTTGATTGGCGAAATTTTGATGAACATTTGCTACAAAAATGGACTGGCATGTCAACTAAATATGTTCATAGATTTCACTGTAAGGTTATCCATTGCCAACTGGGAACAAGTGCGGCATAAGGTCCAAGCCAGTATGGTCACCACAAGGGACAAGGTCCAAGCCAATAACAGCGGACAAATAGAGAATTCTCAAGTTATAGAACAGGCACAAGTTCTGAGCAAATTGAATGAGATCAGTAAGCAGGCAAGTTCTTTACTCCAGAATTAGGTACCAACTACCGGCAGAAACAGTATGTACCTTAATTGGTCATTACATGGCTATACACAAAATGCGTGAAGGTACAACTATTCCTCGAACCTAAACTAAGATGAACCGAGCTGAACATGGAGTAGCTTATGGCCTGCTACGATTGCTAGAACTCTAGTTAGTGAAAACGCAGAAAAGTTGTGGTTTTATTTCCTCAAATTTTGCGACCTTTCCTAGCAGCATTTAGTTGCTCCAGCAAGTCTTGAATGGTGGAAGATGCGTCCTATAGAAAAGGAACCAAGTTAATTGCATATTATAAGTGAAAATGAAAGGGTCATGTGTGGCAGTGCAAATTTGGCACAAGAAACTGATATGACAATATTCTCACCCACCTTCAACTTCTTTCTCAAGTTATCCTCTTCTTGGTCTCGACGGTTTCTTTCATCTGAAAAGACATCGATTAATGCTTCTTGTTCCTTGTTTGAAGCTTCAAGTTGTCTCTGCAAATCCTCCACCTGGGAAAATAGATGAATAGATAGGGTAGCAGCTATTCTTATGGAGCAAAGTTGGGAATTGGATTAATATGAATTATTGTAATAGTTAGCATGATGCATTGGTAAGTACTGATCAGATGAATGTTCATAGCTGGTCATCGATTGAGATATTGTAGAAAGGATGATAACTAGTTAGCATGATGCATTGGTAAGTACTGATCAGACAAAATTGAACAATAAAAATGTAAGGTGCAGTGGTAAGTTACCTAATGAAATACATCCAGCACGTAGGTGTAGGGAAGAAACAGTGAAAGGACCACTATCAGGTAAAAGTACTATAATGACAATACTAGGCATACAACATGGCATGTACTTGCATCAAATTAGCTGGAAACATTCTTGTCTTATGATCACTTGGGATCAAACCAAATTTTATAGTTGGTTTAGGTGTAAACACTAAACTAATGTCTATATCTTAATGTACATGATCCAAATGGTATGTCTGTATATTAAGAAAATTTTCCATACAACATAGCACCAGGATCAAAATATTGGCTTCAAATACCACCACTTAAAACTGTTTTCTAAAAAGAATTCCAAATTTAAGCTTTTTCAGCATTCGTTTGCATAGTGTATAGGAAGGTACAAACATCTCTTTGCTAAAGAGGGGAGATAGATGGGTTCAAACACACATAAACTGCTCATTTCAACAATAAGCAGCACTCAGTGAGATCATTATGCTATGGTTAAAACAACATTGTTTTATAGTGCGAAAAGACAAGGCAGAAAAGAAAAAAGTGCATACCCTCTCTGTCAAAGACTTGTTCTTGTCACGCTCCATCATCAGTTCCTGCGACATCGATTCTTCGACCTTCGATAATCTGAGGAAACAGTGTCATAAGGAAGGCCTATCGTAGCGACCTTGAGGTAGAACTTAATGTCATAGATAGCAATCATGTGGGTCTGTAATTCAGGAGCTCAAGAAAAAGCAGCAAACCATGTTTAAACAGCCTAGATTGGCAGGACCTAGATTGCCAAATAGTGCAGATTTTAATTTGCGTGATGCTAGAGCAAGTTAGTGCAATTATTGGGACTTTTAACAATACTTAACTAATTATTAATGACCCTTATGGGGAAAAGTACACTACCCTGGTAGGTAATAATTCACTAAGGCCACCCCTATTGAGGACGGGCCACAATTATCATGAACTCATCCAGGCCTTTGTTCCTGGTTTTGCACAGTTTGAAGTCTTTGTTTTCTGATATTTACGTTTTCCGCCAAAATACTACTCTTGTTGATTGTTTACTGGTAAAAATAAGGAGCTGAATCGTGCTGATATTTACCTTTCCTTTAGTGACGAGTTTTCATCCCTTAATTGCTTTATAATAGTCTCATATTCATCGATGGCATGCATATCTCCATTACTTGTTGCATTTGGGTCCTGGAAAATACCAGACAGATAACATATTGGTGACTTGATATTCAATATTTACGAAGTAGCAACGACTACCACATGAAAAAATTGAAAAATATATGAATAATATACAACAGTTAATACCAATAGAAAGTAATAAGCAAGTTATGTAGGAGTGTAATGCCATATATCTGCAACCTAATCGTTCACATGGCATATATAAGTAAAAAACTATATAAGGTATCAAATCTAGTTGAAATTTGAGATGTCAATCACTGGAATACAACTATTTCTTCCAGAACATCCTATTAGCTTATGGCGCACATAGTACTATCATAACACTGTTAAGCAATCCAGCCAGAAATGTATGTGATTCCATAAGAAAAAATATGAGCCACACCAGATCATCAGTTTGACAGTTCAATGTGCAGCTTATATTACTAACTAAAAGAAAAATAGCATTTCAAACACCCAGCTAAATAAGTGCCAAATGAAAAGACCATAAACTGCATCAACACAAGCCAAAGACACGTTATCACTACAAATGGTTGTATGAAGCTTCCATAGTTAATATCTAAAAGCAAAGTCTTCAAACAGAATGGTCTAGTTATCATTCGTGAATGAACAATTAAATCTGGACAAGTAGCATATGGTATGCCATGTTCCAAAATTAGCAAGAGAACGGAATTACCAATAACTGAGATTTGATTCTGGTCATGTCTGTATCTTTGAGTCCATTGGATTGAGGTGTTGTCAGATGAATACTGCCACTTTGGAAATGTTTTCTATTCGTATTGACGTTGCGAGATCTTGATCCTGATGACGGAGTGCCCATATACTCATAATCACTATCATAACCATCAGATACCCCATGTAGTACTGATTTTGTAGATCGTTTAGCCCTTGCTAACTTCTCAGCTCTCTGTTGAATACTAAATGATGAGCTCGCCTTCCCACTCTTCTTACTATTCAGAAAACCTTTTGACTGTGCATAACCTTTCCCAGAATGATAGGATGATGGTGGTGCACTTGCGGTGACATCCGGAGAGGTTTCTGTCCAAAAAAGGAGGAAGAATTGCCAGCTGATTATTTCAAGATTTGAAAATGTGAGTTTTGTGAACTAGTCTTTAGGAGCACACTCGAAGAAAATTATTTAAAAAATGCAGGATGCTGTAGAATTAGTGTCCTGCAGACAAAGAAAAGGACCAATTCACAAAAATGCATGGTCCTACAGACAAATTTCAACCTTCAAAAAATATATAAGTAAACGTTGTTTCTATGCAAGTTGTTTTAGTAGCTTAAACTATGCAAATTCAAACAAGAATGATAAAAGATGCTGAGGAAAACTGTATCAATTGTTGGATTCATCCAGTTTTGAAATGCTCAAAACTCTCATTACAAATGTCGTAAATAGTAAAGTTCAACTTGCTCGGGAGCTGAACTTCTCGTATAATGCACATTGGCCCTGAAAACTCTCTTGCAATTTCCAAATGTTCAGGCATGCAGCCCCAGAAATCTTCGAATAGATCGATCTCAGAAGTACTCGTTTCGTGTCACATTTTTGGGCAATGCTTGTATTTGCAACCCACGTTGGTGACACAAAAGTTTCGCAGATTCAAATTCTTAAAACTCAACCAAAATGGTACAATGTACGAAAGTTGAGGAACCAAAATTGACCTGATGAACAGTTTTACACAGAAAAATTGAAGCAGAACAAAACCAAAAGTTTAGAGGCACAAGACAGTAGTTTTCTATTTCTAATCACTCCCTAGAAGCATCAACAACTTATAAACGAGTTCCCAAGTAGAGATAAAGCATGTAGAAAGTAAGCTAAAATGTTCTCAATAAGTCATAAGAAAGTCAAAAGGCAGCTTTAAACTATCAAATTATTACGGCATTCATTTACCTCTGTCGTCTGGCTCAAAGTCTTTTCCAGTTCGTGTTCCAACATATCCAATTCTATGAGAATTCGCTGACCTATGAGAAAGATAGAGGGTGGGATTGAGAAATAACACTGATACTTTAAACAAATTCGTCTGCCAACAGAAGGCAAACAAGGAAGCATCAAATCAATATATCATTATGCCCTCTGGACAGAATGAATGAAAACAAATGATAATAAAACACACCAGTAATCCTTCTGCATTTGAACTAATCGTGCTTCAAGTCTTGCTAGAAGTGTTGTGCGCTCAAAGTCCTGCTTATCATGAGCTGGCTCTATGAAGTTTGCCTCAAGTACACCTGCGGAGGATATTGTTCATCATAGATTATGAATTTAATAGAATAAATAAAATTATTAAAAATGAGCATGAATGCAGGACCAACCTATGACACCACGCCCACCACTTCCAGCAGCGGACCACACTCTCCAGAAAGGCTAGAAACACAAATAAAATACTCATGTAAAATGACTGATACATGTCATGTGAAATACCACCACAGAAGTATGTCACAAACAGAATACAGACCTGTCACTGACTGATTGAAGACAACCAGTCATTAATACTATCAGCTCCCAAAAAAAAAACTTTAATATACAAATTTACAGAGATAGACGACAAAAACACTCCTCCCAGACCCTACTTTACTGTTAAAATATTAAATGACAACGAAAATGCTATTTGGTTTTGGGCGCCAGATCTAAAGTAAAAAAGGTTATGAAACTAAGAAACTTGAGGAAGCGACCGCACAAGCGCCCTTGCAGCTGTGAGGCACCTTCCATGCACCATAAAGCACTCAACTCCTCTTTCCCATTTGCCAAATGGCACCTATGATTGGTAAAATTGTTGAAAACTACATTGTTAACAATCAATTTGCCAACATTATACTGCTACTGCCATACCATATTGCAAGAAAATGCCAACATTATACTGCTTTTAAGTGCTGATGCGAGTGAATATTTATGACAGCGCAACACTGCTGCACTTTAGCAGCACAAAATGACAACAAAATGAGTTTTGCGGCATCGAGTGCCAACAAAACCGCAGGATGCCAATATAAGTATAGCTCTACGAATGTGATTCTTAAGAACGTATACATTTCCAAATCACAGTGCAGTTTGGTGAAATTTACTCCTCCAAATCTGTACTTTAACACATAACAAGAATTGCACCTTTATTAGACGGTTTTTGTGGTACACATTAAATCCTTGAACGTCAATGTGATGTTTTGCATCTTTTACAAACCCAATTGTTACGTCAGCTACCATCTGCACCAATTATGATCATTAACGAGTTAGATCATAAGACTGAAATGTAAAAAATTTATGAGGTTACAGGCAGTTTACATTTGAATCCTTTGGAACACCACTAGGTGCAACTGGCCTGTATGTAACCTCTTTTTTCAGCATCATGTCAGTGACAATATTATGGTGGTCAATCTCCTTTCCGCGTAAAACTATTTGAAAGTAATTTGGGAGCCGCAGATACAAAATGGATGCATAACTCTGCAAAATTTTATAAATCATTATCAGCAACATATATTTGACAGCATATATTCTTGTGAATAAAATGCATGTAAATTCTGATTCATTAACAAAGGGAAATGGAAATGAGGGGAAGTATCACAAATCATATGAATCTGGAACCAAATGTCAATGGGTTAAATCAACAAGGGTTCTTTACATAACAGAGGTAATCTAGATAAAATATATTCCACCAAGAGCCAAAAGGTGCTGTTAGTAACTCATATTAATTTCAAGTACTAAGATACCTTTTCCACTTTTGAGTCCTGGTTATCCAAAAAACGATTTCTATGTAATTCCGTACTAGTTGGGTCTTTACGTGTCAGCAAATGATTCCAAATATTCAAGAGAGAATTCCTTATTTAGCCCTATTAAAGTTGCTGATTCCCTTCTTGGCCCAAAATGAAAAAAAGTTACCTATATGACCCGAATTGCAACTTTGATTCCTTTCTTGGCCCTTCCGTTAGTTTGAGGACTTAACGGTGTTAAATGAGGAGTAAAATGACCTTTATACCCCTGGAGTGAAATAAAATGTAAAATTCAATTTTGGAAGTATTTTTTTGTTCCAAAATTTGAGAATAATGTAATTGATCAGTTATATTATTCTTAAATTTTGGAACAAAAAATACTTAAAGAAATCTTGATCAGTTATATTATTCTCGAATTTTGGAACCAAAAAATATTTCTGAAATTGAATTTTGCATTTTATTTAACTCTAAGGGTATAAAGGTCATTTCATCCCTCATTTAACACCGTTAAGCTCTCAAACTAACGGAAGGGCCAAGAAAGGAATCAAATTTGCAGTTCGGGTCATATAGGTAACTTTTTTTCTGTTTGGGCCAAGAAAGGAACCAACAACTTTAGGGGGCCTTTGGAACGCGGGAATTTTTCCCGTTCCTGCGTTTTTCCTGTGAACAGTCAACTGATTCCTGTAAAATTCCTGTACAATTCCTGTGAAAATCCTGCGTTCCAAAGGGGGCCTTAGTAAGGCCAAATAAGGAATTTTCTCCAAATGCAAACTCCAGCTTCAAGTTATTGAGCGCACAACCCTAATAAATATGTCAGCATACTTTTGGAAAGAGCAAGCACGATTTCTTGATAGGCCCAACTTACCCTCAATGAATGCCTGTATGTGAGGAAATGCCTGGAGTTTGGGAACTGCTTAGCCATTTGGATACTTTTCTCATCACGATTACCACCTCTAAGTTGAATATCCTGATCTCAAACATCACTATAAATCATAGTCAGCTGATTAACTAATATAGTGGTACAGACTTTGGACACGGAACTTACATGTACATCATCATCAAAATCAAGCTCTAATTCGCCTTGGTCATCCTCCCAAAGATTGTAAATAATAACGCGAGTTCCTTGCTCTTTCATAGAACTAAACTGCAAAAGACATTTGGAAAACGAAATAGTGTAGTGTGCTCAAAAGAAGTACAATAAGATACAGAGAATTATAAATCATAGGTTCAAAGTGTGTCCAATTCCACCAATAAAACTATAATACTAAGTTACTGACACCTTTTGTGTTGACTTCTTGACCACATTTTGGTTTTCTAAAACGAATCAGAAACATAAACATAAACATAAAATACATCCTTTCGGAACATCTATAAACAGTATGATGGTTCTAATGACTATATCACGCTCCAAAACAAATAAAATGATATACAAGAGAAAGTTGCAGATACCCCCCGCTACAAGTATGTTTCCTGCATTAGCTATTCGGAACCTCAACCCCAGTTCAAAATCCAAGTGGATGTCGTGGAAAGAAGGGAATAGGAGAGGGACCGAGGGAGTTATACAGCACAGCAACATGGACCACCCAACACTACTGATCTGCTGACATGGCATTGCTGAGGCACCCACGTCGATTTTGTACCACAATCAAAGCTACAGCGTGGTAAATGCAACAAATGTTTTTTGGTACTCGTGGGGTGGGTGAAGGTGCGGCATGCAGGGCATGAACTGACTTCAAGGGGATCATATCTGCATGATTCTCTACATACAATTCACAAAAATGTGTCCACTACTTTTAGCTTGCAGCAAGTGCACTGATAGTTTTCTATTTTAATTATTTAGTTTGTTTATTATTTGTAAACATTTGATTTTGGAACATAAATTATGACTATCAATCATCTCATAATGTCAACAAGCAATGCTTGTACGTTAAACATTCAAGTAAAAAGGAACCTTTGCGAAAACATTAATACTTGAGAAATTACATAGTACACACATACAACCACAATGAATACTAAAGCATAAAATATACCTGTTCAAGTAATTCTGCTTCAGTTGTGTAGGGAGACCATGTACAGATAGTCCGCAAGCTCGTATTCCAATCATCAATCGAAGTCCTGACCATTCTTTGCCAACCTTGTTTGTATTCAAAATCAATCTGCAGGATGTGCACAAAATTACCATGGTCAGAATTCACTGGTCTGTTTAAAGATGGCAAACCTCATTGTGCTCCTCAAAAGTAAAAAAGACGTGTTTGATGAAACAAAGATGCACAACATAATGAAATTCTAGCATTTTTTTCATATAATATAGTAATAAAACCATAACTTAAGTACATTATAATTAGCCAATTGTAAAAATGACAACTGAAACAGTGATTGCAAAAAAAATTAAGATTTGAATTTTTTTTTAATATCCTCTTTACCAGTGCTTACAAGTGATTACAAGTCCTACCATTGGAACAATGATATCCTCTTTACCAGTGCTCCTAAGAAATGTATAAGATAGCATGCCGATGCTTTGTGTAGCCCTTCATGCAAAACAAAAGTAACAAGAAAAAAGGTGTCAGCTTCTTGGCAAGGAACGTAAAAAAGTATCAATGTAGAAACGAAAAATATAACAGAAAAGATACAACTCATTGCTTTCTAAAAAAGATAGCTACACATATTACTCCATCTATTCCTCCCTATGTGCCATGATATATATCTGGAGATATCTTCAAGTCCTAATTCTTAGCACTGCTTCATATCATCTGTTAGTAAAATTAATAAAGTAAAGCACATGGCAGTACTTTTAATCATGAAGCAAGGTATTTTTCATATAGCCAAACCTCTGTTACTTCAAATTTTAAGTACAGTATAACATTTTGGACACAGGGAAGATACATGATTCATGGTTGTCTTATCTAGAAGAAATGATGGAATAACATTTTCGGTATCAATAAAAAGGTTGCATTTTGGATGCAACAATATCCAACATCATACATTACATCCAGAGGTCTTTTTATCCTGAAGACATAAGACACCCGATATACCCGGTTGTGTTTCCTCTTTTGTTTAAAGGCAACTTAGTGGATTCACATTGAGATACATTATTCAGGATAACAAATATCTAAAGAACCTTTGTTGTTATACTATGTAAGTCAAGAGAAAACTGGACCAGTACCTTTTGTCTTCTTTTCCACGGCTACGGGAGAAGACTAAAACATCAGCACCAAGCCTCATTGTACTAGTCTTGAAACCATTTCCATCTAGAAGGTGACAAATTAAGGACCATGAATACATCAATATTAACCAAAATATTATCGCAGGTTGAGATAATTTATTCCCCCAAACTTACACTGTCCAATGGTACTAGCAATTTTGCTCTTGACTGAATAACCCAAGGACATGCACTGCCGCATTTTATCAGGGTCCATTCCACCACCATCATCTGCGAAGTAATTTAGCAGGCAAAAGCATCAGTTATAACATGGTCACCTGAATGTCATCAGTGACTCCACAAATTTCATATTTCCTAGTTGTATCACAAGCTTGCTATGCTGCCAAAAGTACATACTGCAGACACGATCAGAAATAGCATTTTGCTAATTCTTGTCATGAAGTGTTCATCGAAGACAATGGAAATTGTACTGTTTAGAACCGTACACTTTTAGTATACAAACTATAAATTATTTGCCAGTTAACTGGTAAGGAGAAAAGAAAAATACAACGGTAACATGTGAGAATACACCATAAAACGTCATGTTTAGCCACATGTCAGACCAATACAAGATGAGAAGTCGTCTAATGACAATGATAGGATTTCTATATTTATTATTACTAAAAAAATTGTTGATGGCCGTAGGATCTACATCATCTTGAAGAACTTTGCAGATGGATTTAATCAAGCATATGCACATGACGGAGGCATCAACACAATCATAGTCATGGTGCTTATGATATGAATCTCTAGCTTCAGTTCAGAATGTAACATCAGGAATCATACTAAATACTTCTTATGATGAATAAATAGGTCAGTCCAGTTAAAGCCTACAAATAATTGTTTCTTTTAAGTCCATTGCAATGCATGAGACAAAATCTAGCAATCATAGAAGTTCTGGACAATCTGGTTAGCTTGCTCAACTTCAAATCAGTGCTTATCTCAGCATATAAATCGATATCCTTTCTTTTGGAACAGTTCAGTTTCGGCTCTAGCATGAATTTACAAAGAAAGGGATACAGGCGAAAAAAAATTCTCATCTTTTGATCAAGCCAGTCAAAATATCCACGTTCGGCAAAAGGGATGTTTGTTAACGATGCAAGAGAAAAGCTTTGCACCTTCAACAAGAAGCATCCTGGATTTGTCTTTGGTATCCTCCAGCACGTCTATGTTAACATAGGTAGCACCATTTACAACCTTACAAATAAAAAGATACTCAATAAGCCGGCAAGGATCTTATGATACAAAGAACAATCAAATATGATTTTTATGCTTACTTCATCAAGAGAGTTGTCTAGCAGCTCAGCCAAAGCTGCAATGTTTATAATGACATACATTAGCCAAATAATATGATCAAAGATTAGTCCACACAACTTAATAATACACTGCTGCTCGATGTCTGATTTCTGGTTTAGCTTTCATGTGAAATAACAAGAAATAGCAACAAGGTGAAATGGAAGAAAGTCTGTACCCCCTAGAGCCCACTTGTGGCTTGTTGCATTTGAGTGCAGAAACTTAGGATGCACACGAACATGATCCATTCCAGATACTGAAATGAGAAGTAGATGAGAACACAGACAACTTGAAAAATCATGTGCACAGAAAAACAAACACATTAGCACACTAGCTAAGAGTAAGAACTATCTGTTGAAATTTTAACAATCAAGAAGGAGGGAAAAGCAAACAAGTTCCAAAGGCTTCCGTTCCATTTCTAAACATTCAACAAGCTCACTCCCAACCCAGTGCCTTCCTACTAGGGCGGTCCTATCTAAGCCTGCCACTAAAACCTCCAAAAACCACAAAACACCTCCCCTACGACTCCAATTGACATTGCATCAATTCTCAGTCACCTGACCTTTAGACTAAAGGAAGCATAATTACAAGAAATTTGCCTTTGTCCAGTCCATGCTGCAACAGAACATGTTTTGTCTTTATATTTTCTCGCAGAGAACTTCATATTATAGTAGTGACTTTTTCATACAGAGGCTGCAACGCACATCATTCTAAAATTTGATATACTTATGATTCAAGCTAGAATTTCCCAAACATTGACCAGCGAGGCCAATATTCATTCTGCGTTGCCAAAAATGTTCGCAAATCCATTGCAAAGCTCTTGGAAACAAGGGCTTTCTTTGTTTTGCCATCACTGCCCAATAGAAGCCAAATAACAATGCAGTAGTGGGTGCAAAAATTCTAATACATTGTATTGGAATCAAACCTCTATCCAATTTATCATTCGTACGCATGCTAGTACTAAGACAACTAATGAAATCATTAAAGGAAAAGCTCAAAACCCTCACAATCAGCCATCACCAAAAAGGAACACAAAATTCGCAATATGAAAATAATTGCCACCGAAGGATGCTAGCAAAAGAGTACCTGACGGCTGCGGCACCCCATCCCCGAGCGGCTTCCCGTCGTAGTCCCCAGCCTTCCAGAACTGCTTCGTCGCGCACTTCGCTGGTGGTCGCGGCGGGATCGGCTCAAGAAACCCCGGCGGCACATCCTCCGGCACCGCATCCACCGCCGCTGAAACCCTAGCCCGCTTCCCGGCGGAGCCGCCGCCCCCTCCCGAGGCAAGCTGCCTCTTCCCGCTCCCCCCGGCGCCCGCCTCGCCGTCGGAGTCGGAGTCGCTGCTGCTGAGGTCAATCACCGCCGCCGCCGCCGCGGCGCCCGCACTGGAGCCCGCACCCCGGCGGCCCGCCGCCGGCAGCGGCCGGGGAGGGGTGCGCTCCTCCGCCGCCTCGGTTTTCACCACGTGTGGATTCATGAGCTATCCCGGAAAATTTCGAGGGGCCGATCCGTAAATCCGGTCCGCTTTTTTTAGTCTCCGAAGCTGCTGACACTGCATAAATGGCGCGGGATCGAGGTAGCGGACAGAATCTAGCTAATGTGCAAGAACCTCAATGACGGGTGGTCCCGTGACCTCCCACTTAAGCGGGCCCGTTTGTCAGTCGTTGATATGTAGACGAAGGGGGGTGTAAGCGTCTTGAAGGCCGAGGTGATGGAGGCCGCTCGCTTTGTTACCGGAATCTCGTGCACACCGCATTTGATAACGCGTGGTGCTCACGTGAGGGTATGTGGGCCAGGTGTGTCATCGACTCTAAGCAAAGGGTAGGATAGCCACGTATTGTATCTCGTACAGTCCCAATGCCGAGACGGGCGAGATGGATTGGCTAACGCTGCCATGTGTCGTGCAGGATGTGAGAGGCATGGGCCACCTGGCGGCAGTGAGATGACGAGTGTGCTTCCCTGGTTGACAGGCCAACGGAGAAACTATCCGCACGCTCGTGGCTTTGGATTCTGGCATTCAAAACTTATCTGAAATACAAAGTATTTAGGCTTTTTTTGGAACGTGGGATTTTTTTTTATTCCTACGTTTTTCCTATGAACAGTTAACTGATTTTTGTAAAATTCCTATACAATTTCTGTGAAAATCCTGTGTTCCAAAGGGAGCCTTAGAGATAGAACTAGTGGGATCCGACGGGCTTCGCGCGCCGCTGGATGAGATGCAACAGAATAACCAAGACTCTGGTAGCAGGAGCAAGGCAAACGTAAACCAAGAATGAAGTGGACACATGAAATTGTCATCTAGAGGATTAAAATATTATTACAGAGTTGGTCTTGACTAATCAATTATCTGATGACATTTGATCCGTTATAATATGCTCTTGCATAGCACCCTCAATCACACAGTAAACACGTCTTAGACCTAACTGCGAACAGCTTGTCTTATACTAATAAATATTGAATCATACATTACAATGTCAAGCAAATTCAATAATTAGAATACTGGTTTTGTGAAGAAGTGTGGTTGGAGTAGGCAAAATAATATAATCATGAAGCAAATTGCCTCCACTGCATTCTGCTTAGCCACGAACCAGTGAACTATGAACCAATGAATTAACCTACACTTAGTTGGGATGAAACATGCCTCGTACTATTACAAAAGGTCACTCTAAATCTATCATGCTTCATTGCCTCATCAGCTCTGCATACAGCGTCCGCATTAGCCTTTAGAATTGGTACCATTTGACCCATCTCTCACCAGCTCCTATTCATAAGTAAAAACTTTGAGATATTCAATGGTGTAAACAAACTACAGTCTACAGTATATATGATACTTCATTGGAGAGAATTATTGCCGGTGCTGCATACATTTGCAAAATACGCATAAATCAATGGCCTCCAACAACTGATGAACTGTGGACAACAGGCATCACCATTGGTTACAGAGCTCTGCACCTCTGCCACTGCAGTTCTCTAGCACAGATCACCATTTATTTATTTATTTTTTGGACAAAAATAGCACGAGATCAGGATCGTTTCTATTGATAAAGCAGGAGGGAAAAACATTGTGAATCAAAGCATAACAGAGCAAGCTCTTCGCAAAAATTAGCTAATGCTAGATACAGATGGACGTGATCAAAAGGAAGCACTGAAACCTTGCATATTCGTATGTGAAAGTATATTAACAAAACAAAAGGAAGCTGATCGACCCCTGGTCAGAAACAAATGGAAGTACAAATCGATGGTGTGCGGTCAAAACTTTCCTTGTCCATCCCTCACAAAAAAAACTTGCCTTGTCCAACAAGAAAACTCTCCCTATATAAATTTCAAAATCAATAGTCTGGTAGACATGAAAGTATTTGATTTATTTCTGAACATTATTATAACCAGTCAATATAGGTCGCTGAAAGCAACCATGCAAACATCCAATAAAGAAATTAGATCTGCAGATTATAAATGTAGGCCATACTCACAATATGTATTGTATTTATTTTGTCGATGTAGCAGTTACCATGCATTAATTTCCACAAGAAAAGGCGAATGGCCATGACATACATATTATGAAGAAATTAGATCTGCAAAAATTATCCGTTTTCCAACTATAACCATTCTAATCCGCAGCTTATGAAAACATAAATAAATAGTAGCCATAAGAGTTGAAAATGAGAATTCATTGATGGCAGAGTTATTCATTGAATAATATTTCACTAAAAAATATACTTCGGTACATTAATGACTGCAATGGGGTGCAGAACATCGAGCAAAGAACCCAAATACAATGCAGTATAGGTATTGGAGTCATCTGAAAAAGATGGATGAAGGGTGTAGAGGAAGTAGCTTATCAGAGCCAAAATGAGCTTACCAGTGTAACGCATGATTATGGAGCAAGGTTGTTTTTGTCCTGTAATATACTTTTAAATTTACAACTTTACAGTGTATTAGGATCAGCTTCATAATATATGCTTGACATTGGTATACAATGTTTAGTTTTATAATATATGCTTTAAACTGGTTGTGATACAATGTTTTGGTTTTACAGGTTATCACAGCCAAAGCTAAATACCAGTGTAAAGCATGGTTATGGAACAAAGATTCATAATATATGCTTTGCACTGGCTGTGATACAATGTCTGTAAAATATAAGGAAATGATGACATACAAAACCAAACATGGCAAACAGAAATAAATTACAAAAATGTTATATTGTTCAGTATGATGGATATTCTAATATACCATAGGCTTAAGCAAACTGCATCAACTACATCTCCTTAACCAAATTGCAGAATCAATTTTAGCATCTCTTAATTCTGTATTCTTTAACTATTATAAATGAGAAACCTGAAATCACATCCAGACAATAAATACAACATGCCAAGCTTTATTACCAGAAAGAAAATATACATGCAAATACAAATATGATGTGCATAGGCGTAGTCTATGTAAGAAGTTGAAATATTTCCTACACATTATATAACACGATATATTGTTTATGTTCACTTACTCAAATACTCTCCTCTCCACATAAATGCTAATCTAGACACTTCAAAGTAGAATATGTATCATCTATATATCTCTAAATTTTCTACCATAGATATGCAACTGATGAAGAGCAGATAGTCCAAAGCGGTGTATCATTTATCTCTAAGATGTTTTCCACACATGCAACTGATCAAGAACAGAAAATAGTACAATATATTTTAACCTTTATTTCCAACTTTATTTAGTCGAACATATCATGAGCAAGGAGCAACATACATGCCAAAACAGAATGGTCTCCATATCCATATCCTTTCGTCTATATGGGCAACTGCAAGGAATGAGATAATCAATTGACATTATCTTCTACATATAAGTTTATCGTAAGCATGAAAAATGACAAGCTATAAGCTATAGGGAGTAACACCGACAGATGGTTAGCCGTTAAATCAGGACATAGACAAAAGAATATATGCCAGGTAACTCAGATAAGTTCAACATATCAAGCTTTATTATTTGAAAACTAAATAAATAGAGATGTATTTACTCTGGTTTCAGCCGTTGAATCAGGACATAGACAAAAGAATATATGCTAGGTAACTCTGATATCTTCAACATATCAGACTTTATTATCTAAAAACTAAACAAATAGAGATGTATTTACTTAGTTTCAGCAGGGGCTTGCAGCGAACACCAAATGAACATCACGGAGGCAGCCAGGATCGAGCAGCTAGGCACACCTTGACATCAGCATGGAGGCGTCCGTGCAATCTGTTGCCATAAGTTGCGTTGCTCTGGAATCTAGATGCACGGGTGGCGCATGCTCTCGCCCTCGAGCCTTTGTCGTCCACGGCCAGGGCGTCCCCACGGCGTCGCACCCACGCAGCAGGAGGGAGGTCCGCATCAGCGCCGGTTTGGAGCACCATCTGAAGATCAGGACTGCGCCGCCATGAAGCGCATGAGAAGGCATGCGCAAGCCTTGGGCCTATGAAAATCGAAAGGAAGAGAAGCAACCGAGATCCATGAAGAACCACAAACCAACAGGAGCAGAAATTCGCGGACGGAGACATCAACGATGGCGAACACTTGTTCTTCCAAAGCCCCACGACGCTTCGGTTCGACGCGACGAACAGGGGTGAGCACCGTCGGCGCGCCTGGACTGCCGCCGTACGTGGCCGCGCTGCCCTGCTGTGGACGCGCCGTCGCTCTGCCGTCGTCGACGCGTCGTTGCCGTGCAGTCGTGGACGCGCCTGTTGCCGTGCAGTCGCGGACGCGTCGCCGCCATGGACGTCGTTGAGCTCGCTTTCGCCCAGCAGCCTCGACAGCTGCTCGCCGCCGATCGTCGACGCCCCAACCCGCCGCGCCGCCACTCTTCCACACCCCAGGCCGGATCTGGAACGAGGAGATGAAGAGGCTGCCGACCTCCATCGCCATGGCCCAGCCGCGATCTCCATCGCCGAAGATATCCTCGCGTCGCACGCATGTTGGCGTCTCTTACGGTCACGCAGAAAATACGCGACCGCGGGAGACGCCGGGGGTTATGATGAGTCACTTGCACTATTAACCAAATAATCCACGTCTAGTAACAAGTACTAGATATGTATTATAAGGTTTGTCATGTTAATTGAATATCCGCAAGCGGACGGATAACCCGTTGTAGCATTTCACCCGAGAGTATTCCAAGGGTATCGTATTTATATTTTCCCAAGGGAAGACATGGTTGACAAGAGTACTTATACTCATGGTGTTACAAATGATAGATGATATAACCACATTCCAAAACAGGGGTAAGGTTCAATAGTTGAGGATAGTGTGACACACACAAAGGTATTCCACTCTCTCTAATAAAAGGGCGAGAGACAATTCTAAGCAATGCTAAGTTAGACTAGTGAGCTACTACTCCTAAAGTACAACATTCATAGTGCGTGCAAGGCCTCTACCTATCATTTAAGATCATGCAAGCGCAAGCAAGCGTCTTATATCTAGGCAACTTTGGGAGGTCCGGCATACGCAGGGTCTGCCCCGCGACTCCGGCGCATTTACATACTCCTATGCCGTGCCCGAACGTGGAGGGTTCCTTTGGATGGACAGGGCTGTCACTTCCTGCCACCTACCTCTACAAACCGTGGGACACGCACATACTCAAGGGTGGAGAGACAACCCCAGCACCATGCCGGCGTCACTAACCACAACTCTAGATCCCTCGAGGCACCCCCAACCCTTCGGATCGACGGGGTGATAAATCTAGAGCACCTTTGCAGGACAGAGAGGCCCGATGCCAAAACATAAGAACAACTAGCCTAACTAGCATGAGTTAAACAAAAGGATCAAAGCAAGCACTAAGTTATGCATAAGCGTTCGTCGCTCAAGAACGAGCGACGAACGACGATCAATTAAGTACGTGCAAGAATAATCGATAATCAAGCATGAACGAACGAGGAACACTCGATGTATGTTTACTAGCGATCATCGATGAACGATGAACGAACGATGAACAAACATGAACGAGCGATGAACAAACATGAACGAACGATGAACATTCATGCAGGATCATGATCAAACTACTAAGCACATAACAACTATATGAACGAATGTATTCCATTAGACGAAGAACAAGTCTTACAAAGAGAGGATACAAGAGCTATACCCAAATCTCCACAAGACCTTGGGAGCAATAAGGCAGCCCACTACTCAGCCTAGCACTACCTAGAAGAGTCTCTAGCTCTAGCGTGAGGCGAGGAGGGAATGATCCTTCTGTTGTGGTGTGTGTGTGTATGTTGAAAGGAGGGGGTACCGCTCCTTATATAGTCCTTGAAGGTCGGCAACTTTGAGGCGGTTCCCGAGATCGGTGGCATTTAATGCAGGGGGAACCGACCTCCAGAGGTCGGTTACAAACCGCCACAGAAAGATGGGCCCAGGGGGCCACCTTGCCAGGTCGACCGACCTGGCCGGGGGGGGGTCGGCCGACCTGTGCCTGGCCCCTCCTGGGCTGGGCTTTGGCAGGTGGCTCCCCCTCTGGGTCTTCTTCTCTGGTCCAGGTGCATTAGGCCTTGGTTGTGTTGGACTTTGACGATATTTGGCCTTTTGTCTTGGAGTTGTATTCCCGCGGCGAACGTCGAGTTTGTAAAAGTGTTGTTTCGTCGCCTTGGGGCATGGTTTCACCTGGATTTCTCCCTTATTCCACCTGCACACTAAAATCTAGAGGTACATGTGGAAATAGGTTATTCTTAAATAAAATGCGTGTAAGAAATGCTCAGTCCTTCTTATTTATTGAGCTAGTTGACGGTTGAAATTGGTCCGTAACGACCGTCAACAACGCACCCTCTGTCGTCGTGGAGGCCGTCCCCGCCGAGGCTATCCCGACCCGCACCCTTCGCCGCCGCAGATCTCCGCCATGGCCATCGCCAAGCCACGCCGTGCTGCTCGCGACCACCAAAGCTGCGGGAGGAGAGGGGCGGCGTTAGGGCAGAGCGAAGAGGGAGAAGGTGGAGCAGAGGAAGGGAAGCGAGGAGAGGCGGCAGGACGCGGCAAGGGGAGCACGGGAGGAACTCGACGGCGCATGAGGCTGGCTGGGGGAGAGGAGGCGGACAGGCGGAGATGAACGAAGTAAATGCACCACCGCTCAACCACCGTAGTAATTGCGACCGGCTGCTGTTGCGCCAAGGAGAATGTGACACGAGCGCGAGCCGTACACCGAAGAATTTTTTACTGAGACACGGCGGAACCCAAGCTGAGAACACACCCACGATGAGAATCGAACGGCCGAAACACCCAAATCGCTGTGAGCGCCGGTAGCGCGGCCCGACTAGAGAAGAAAATATTCTTTGAGTAAACTTATCTGAAATACAAAGTAACCAAATCAAATTAAAATCAATATCTTTGGTGTCAAGAGATTAGACCTATCACTCGATTTAAATTGAACCCAATAACTTAGGTGTAAAGAGATTGAGAATAAGAAATCAATTAAGATCAATGATTATAACTTTGAGAATAAATAGGCTAAGATATATTAGTCAATAAAATTAATTCAGTAATTAAATAAAAATTAATAGCTTTAGTGCAAGAAGATCAAGATTTAGCACTCAACCACCGCTCTCTCCTCCAACCACCGCTTGGGCCCCTCTCTCTTTTGGCCTCTGGCGATTCGGTGGCTAGAGAGAGCGGGTCCTATCTCTCTAGTAGTAGTGCTAGTAGTTGAGTCAGATTTAGGGTTGAGTCTACTCATGCCATACTCTATAGTGTTGGGATCTTGGTGTTCCCTTCTTCTCTTTGAGGAGGTTGGGATTTGTTGGTTTTCCCATGGCGGTTCCGATGAAGGTGATAACGGCGGCGACGGTGGCATCTTTTTTGGCAAGACGACATGGAGAATTATGTGTCTTGACGGCAATGGCGAGGCAGAGACGATGTTGCCGCCATGGAATAAGGTTCTCCGGCCCCTTCCTTGTTTTTTCGTGGCTCGATCCGGCCACGATGAAGGGCTAGTGAGATTGGATCTTCCTCTCTTCCTACTGATGGAGATGTTGCTGATTCACGTTCAAAGCACTAGATCCGTCTTCACAATGAGTTTTAAGGCGGTGGATCTTGCAGCTTCAACAATGTTTGGCGTCTTTCATTGGCGGTTGGAGAGGACATGGCTTCGATTTGGTTCCTGCTCTTTGGCGGTTACAATCAAAGAAGTGATGTTGAAGATGAGTAAACTACTTAGATTTCTTCTTTGTGTTTTATTTGTTTTTCGACTTCTTGATATAAGGGGTCTGTACTTCAACTTACTTTAATAAAATCCCTTTTCATTCGGGAAAAAAAAAGATGAAGATTTAGCATTAAAATCAAATCAAATCAAAAACATCTTCGACTGTTGAAGCTTTGGGAGTAATGTAATCCAACAATCAAATCAAACTAAACCTACAACACCTTTGGGTGTAAGAAGACTGAGATTCAACAATCAAATCAATTTGACGGAAATAACTTTGATGCAAAGAGATTGGGACTAGGTAAATAGATAAAACCCAAAATCTTTGGGTGTAAATAGATTGAGATTTAAACATCCTCACGGAGTAAGTGGTTGAGATCAAATAAACCCAACATCTTTGGGGGTAGAAATAATGTGATATTCACATCCAATTGATTTTGCATCGTGATTCGTATGAACGAGCAAATGAACTGCTGAGAGCATCTCATACCTTCCATGACATTGTGATGCGTGCAAAGGTGTTGATTTAACAGTTCTGAAAGTGCCTTCCCAATCCCAGGAAGGCATCTTTGGAACATGAAACCACGCAATTGTGATAGCAGGGTAGAAGGCAGAGGCACACGCATATAATGCATTGCGTAACTGCAGTTACGTTTGACCTCTATTGGTTTGTTAAACATGTTTTTTCACTCTCAAATTTGATCGTTGAGTCACCGCAAAAAAAAATTGATCGTTGAGTTTTCTAGATGATCACTTGTAGCTAGTATGCAACACAATGAACCGAGGAACATGGCATGGCAGCAGCGATGGGCTGGTTACAAGACACAGGCTGGGAGGAACAGCAGTTACGTACGTTTATCCTCTGTTGGTTTGTTAAACATGAGCTGATCCTTGAGTTCATCTAGATGTTCGTATTCAGGCAGTAGGCATGATGCACGTATGTTTACAATGCTGCCTGATCAACTGATTTTTAGTTACAAAATGGTGCTATAACAGCCAAGCCACACTCTTTGTAAAAGCTCAAAGGCCATGACCCAACCACACCTCACCTACAAACCACTTGCCTTGACAGCACACAAGACTTGTGTCGCCGCAGCGAGCATGCCGTCACCAGCTTCCTCCTCCCGTCATCACCACTCAAGAAGACCTCTCGTCTCTTCTACAAATGCCAATGCCAAGGCCGCGTCGTCTTTCGTCCACCTCAGCGGCAGCACACTCATCAGTACCAACGCGCAGGAATTAGCCGCCGCGACCACCAGCAGCAGCAGCACTCAGCATCGCAGCAGCATGGGCGACGCGGCGGCCATGGGCGTGGTGTCGGAGGAGCATGAGGAGGAGGAGCACATCTTCCGGAGCCGGTTCCCAGCGGTGACCGTCCCCGACGACGTGACGGTGCCGGAGTTCGTGCTGGCCGGCGCGGAGGCGCACGCCGACAAGGTGGCGCTGGTGGAGGCGGCGCCGGGAGGGCGGAGCTACACGTATGGCGAGGTGGTCCGCGACGTGGCGCGGTTCGCGCGGGCGCTGCGTTCCGTGGGCATCCGCAAGGGCCACGTGGTGGTGGTGGCGCTGCCCAACCTGGCCGTGTACCCCGTGGTGAGCCTGGGGGTCATGGCGGCCGGCGCCGTCTTCTCCGGCGTGAACCCGCGCGCCGCTGCGGCGGAGATCAGGAAGCAGGTGGAGGATTCGGAGGCCCGGCTCGTTGTGGCCAACGAGGTGGCCTTCCACAAGGTCAAGGACGCCGGCGGCGTGCCGGTGATCTTCATCGGCGGCGGAGAGGTGCCCGCGGGCGCGATCAGCTGGGACGAGCTCCTGGCCGCGGCGGACCGCACTGGCGCGCCGGTGGTGGCGGTGGAGCCGGTGCAGCAGTCGGACCTGTGCGCGCTGCCGTACTCGTCGGGGACGACGGGCGTGTCCAAGGGCGTGATGCTGAGCCACCGCAACCTGGTGTCCAACCTGTGCTCGTCCATGTTCGCGGTGGGGAAGGAGACGGAGGGGGAGGTGGTGACGCTGGGCCTGATGCCCTTCTTCCACATCTACGGCATCACCGGCATCTGCTGCTCCACGCTGCGCCACAAGGGCACGGTCGTCGTCATGGACCGCTTCGACCTCCGCGCCTTCCTCGCCGCGCTCGTCCGCCACCGCGTCGTCTTCGCGCCCATCGTCCCGCCGGTGATGCTCGCCATGGTCAAGAGCCCCCTGGTTGCTGAATTCGACCTGTCGGACCTGGCGCTCAGGTCCGTCATGACCGCTGCCGCGCCGCTCGCGCCGGACCTCCTCGCCGCGTTCCAGGAAAAGTTCCCCGGCGTGCAGGTGGAGGAGGCGTACGGGCTCACGGAGCACAGCTGCATCACGCTCACCCACGCCGCGGACCCGGCAAGGGCGGCGAAGCGGAACTCCGTCGGCTTCATCGTGCCCAACCTGGAGGTCAAGTTCGTCGACCCCGACACGGGAAGGTCGCTGCCCAAGAACACGCCCGGGGAGCTCTGCGTCCGCAGCCAGGCCGTCATGCAGGGATACTACAAGAAGAAAGAGGAGACCGAGCGCACCATCGACGCCAACGGGTGGCTCCACACCGGTGACGTCGGGTACATCGACGACGACGGCGACGTCTTCATCGTCGACCGGATCAAGGAGCTCATCAAGTACAAGGGATTCCAGGTTTGTATTAACAGTTGTCACACGAAGAGCTATTAGCATGCTCTGTTTCATTCCTCACACTGCTCTGTTTTCTTCGTCTGCTACTAACCAGGTGGCTCCGGCCGAGCTGGAGGCCATACTCCTGTCCCACCCGTCAGTCGAAGATGCAGCCGTCTTCGGGTAAGCTCCTACCAGTAGTGTCAGTGACCCATCTTCTTCGGACAATGTAAAACATCGTGTAGCTTCACTGATGTCGTGCTTTGTGTTCTCGTGCTGCGGCAGGCTGCCTGACGAGGAGGCCGGCGAGATCCCGGTGTCGTGCGTGGTGCGGCGGCGCGGCGCCGACGAGACCGAGGCGGACGTCATGGCGTACGTGGCGGAGCGCGTCGCGTCGTACAAGAAGCTCCGGCTGCTGCGCTTCGTCGACGCCATCCCCAAGTCGGTGTCCGGCAAGATCATGCGCAGGCAGCTCAGGGACGACTTCATCAACAAGGCCAAGACGGCAGCAGCGTAGGAGAGGGAGCCCCGGAGCAGTCGGGCATCTTACTCTAAACTGGATATACACGAGTCCAAGTGGGATTACTGTAAGAAGACCTTATAGGTGCTAATCAATTATAGACTGCATAAATGTACCAAACAAGTATCATGCATGGTCCACGAGAGATGTTGTCTATGAGAGATCGGATGGAGAAATCTTTGACACCGACCAAGGTACAAGAGGTGAATCGCCGCTGTGGGGATACATTGCCTGTCCTGAAAGGATAAAAAACCAAATGCTAGCGCTAATGCCTAGTCAAAGACTATGGCACCGTTTGATTGGGCTTGTATCATGCCAAAAAAAAAAAAAGAACCAACTTTTGCTTTGTATTATATGCAAACAATTTATTTGACTTAATCACCTGGTTTATCTAATCAAATCGTTTGGCAAAATAGCTTATCTGGAGGGTGAGCCGTAAAAGCTGCTTCTTTTTTTTTTGGTTACAACTTGTTGTCAGGTCAAATGGCGTAATCCACAGCCAAAGCTACTCCATAAGACTTGCTAAACATGCCCTATTTTAGTTGGCTAGGTTCCTCACAGACCGAGCTATGGAAACAATGTTATTTAATCTTCCTTTTCCTGTTTATAGACATGCATGTTCCTTGATAGACAAAGCTACACAAACCGTATCTTGTATCTGACCCTCTCATTCGTTTTTTTATAGATCTTTGCTAGGTTTATAGATGAATGTTGGCATATGAATTGCAAAGTCATTCAAAAATTAAAATCAACTTTTCATGTTATTGAAACTGAATATTTGCAAGACCAAAGTCGATACTGTTAAAATCTCATGTGAAGGAAATGCCAGAATTTTCGTTTATAATGAAATATGTGAGATGCTGAATTACAAGAACCAAACCTAATCAAATCCCTCTATGGGCTAGTGATCGGACGGCGCAGATCCGATCCCAACTGCAACGAGACTGTCCCAGTGTCCACAGCTCGTTCCTGACCTCCCTCCTTCGCGGATTCCCCAAACACAGCCGAGAGGAAGCAGCCGGCGGCGAGTAGCGAGGCGCAGCGACCGGAGAGCAGCCGTCGGCGATGGCGTGGCGGGCGAGCCTATCCCGGAGCGTGAAGGAGATCCGCGTCCTCCTCTGCCAGTCCTCCCCCGCCAGCGCCCCCGCCCGGTACCAGCCTCACCACCTCCCCTCTCCCCATTCGATTCCCTCTGAATCTGCTTCTCCTAACGCGGCGTTGTGGGCGATCTGGTTTCCCCCGCAGGGAGTTCGTGAAGAAGAACTACGCGGACATCAAGGCGCGCAACCCTTCGCTCCCGTTCCTCGTCCGCGAGTGCTCCGGCGTCCAGCCTCAGCTCTGGGCGCGCTACGGTACGCGTCCCCTCCATTTCCTCCTTTTCCACCTTCGCTGGCTAGAGATCAGATTTGGATTGGGTTGAGAAGGTCCTTGGGGGCGAGCTTTGTCTCCTTGCTAGCCGTGTGTATGGTTTTATCTACACTGTCAGATCTTGTCTTGGGAGATTTCCCATCTATTCATGAATAAATGGTCTGCATTTGACGGTAAAGGATCCTCTGAGGTTGGATGTGGAGTTATCACAGTTGGCTAGCAACCCTCCAAAGCTTAAGCTATGGAAAACTATGAGGCTATGTTTCAGTGTCTCACCTATGCTCTGCATTTAGGGCTGTCAAAAAAGCTTGAGACCCGCGAGCTCCTCGAACTCGAATTGAAACTGGAATGAGCCAAGCCCGAGCTTGTCCGCAGGCTCGTAAGCCTGTCGAGCACGAGCTTGAATAGCACATGAAGGCTCGGTGGCGAGCTCCCAATCCCAGACAAACTTTTACACCTAACCCGCCCATCGCTTTATTCGCTTACCTCCCGCCGAATTCAATTTTTCTAGCCCAAGGCTCAATCCTGCTGCACTGATAAAGATACAGAGACCCATGCTTGCTAGTAAAAAAATCCCAGAAATCGCAATGAAGGAAGCCACCGACTACCAAATTTGTTCCTGCAAGTTTTTTTTAATAACATAGATAAAGCTTTTCTTCCTGCACGCTCACCCACCCGAAGCTTGCACCTGCGGCTACCATGGCTTCTCCACCTTGCTGCATGAAGCTGCTCCGCAACAAGGGCAGGGTGCCTCCTGTGGTAGCCTCTACTGGCGACATGGCCCCCATGCCACTGGTGCGACTCGTATATTCCGCCTTCCATCGTTGGCTCTCCAAGCTGTGAAAGCAAATTTTTGGACATGCTCCTGGTTAGACAGCACCGCTCAGCGCCAATGGAGACTCTCTGTTAACAGGCCTTGTCAAGCTGAGCTTGAGCTTATTTGAGCTTTCGTCGAGCCATGGTTCAGGTGGTGCCAAGCTTAGACAGGAATCATGTGAGTGTTGAGCTTGAGCTTGACATAGCGGGCTCGCTCGAGCTTGGCTCTTTGACAGTCCTATCTGCATTTAGCTGTTCTGAACCGTAGAAGTTGTCCAGCATTGTATTAAATTGAAATTCTGCCAGAATTGCAGCAGATGGCGATGTTCAATTCGAACATAGGCTAGACAAGCCTCAATCTTGCACCCCAACTTGAAATATCCCTTCGCAACATTTCATTTATTTTCAGTTAATGATCGAATTCCATAGTAAATATATAATTTAATTTCATAACTGGGTCACAATTGTTATAGTAACACATATGCCATGAAAATCTATAAACCTTATGGTCAAAAGTAAAAAACACAACTTCAACACATATGGAACAGGATTATATTATGATACGGCTGTTATGCACTAAGAAACATGATTGCTTGGCAGTTTTGGCTAATTTTTAGCTTATAAATTAAACAATTTTAGGGTTTATAGCTTATGAGGCCTGAACCCAGTTTATTCAGTACTAGCAGTTAGTGGGGACATTTCAGATTAAATTCAGGTCTTTCCTGACCAATACTGAGAAGTCACCATGATAAAATTCTCATAGAATTCCAAGGGCCCATGTCAACTCTTATTCCAAATCCAACTTAATTTGTGTGAGAAAAGTGGGGAAATGCTGGGTAGAAGCAATTGAGAACTATATACAAATGGTGATGTGGCTGAATATGTGGGCCGAGTCATGTGCAAGGTATGTGAGAGGGAGGGATATAAGAACATGAAAATTTGCTAGATGGAAGAAATGGTATCATTTTGGTGGAATGACTTTGTATGTTCTAAGGCAAGCTTCCCCTAAACAATGCCACACATCCTAAATTCACAAAGGCCTTTCCATGATCCAAATCTTGAACAATATATTTCCAAAACACTGCTCTTGCTTCTTGGCCAGACAGGATGAGCTAAGCTCAGTTTGTGGCATCAACTTAGCTTGCCTCTAATGCCTCTTAAGCTTCAAGTCACCACAGTGTTCACCAAAACAGATGCAGGAAATGAGATCGTCAATTTGCCGTTATTAAACATGGATGCAGTTAGGCATTATGACACCCCATCTTCCACTACCATTCTTGTCCTCTGGTCGTTCTCTCCTTTGGCATTCCCTCCAATGTCTCCTATTGCAGTCACGAGTCTCACAACTACCTTCAGCCTCACCCCCTCCTGCCGCCATTTCTCCCCTGCCAACTTATGCACCTCCTGCATTCAGTAATGTTCCCGATATGTTGAGTTCTCATTCCATGTACCAAAATATTGTCCTGATGAGGTATAACCATATCGAACATCGTGTTTCGCAGATAGTTTCCCACGTTCCACAGCCCTGTTCCTTGACCCTATGTCCCTATCAGCCCAGTAACCTGGTGACTTGGGTGCCCACTGGTGAAGCTAGGTTCATGCACCCTGGATAGCACATTTTGAGCTCAATATACTTGAAATATGTACTTCTGAAAGTAGCACTGGGGTCTTTTTCACTATGGCTTTCCCCTTAAGCTGCCTATTTGGGGTTGTCTACTGTGCTGTGGTCCAGAATTTATTTAGTTAAGGGAACCTTTACAATATGCATTAAGAATTCGTTGTTTCAACTCAACAAGATATTCAATTTACATATTAAAGTAGAAACAATTAGACTTTGAGAAGCACCCCCCAGGAAATAACCGTTTGCTCCATGATTTGTGCTGTCGTTCAGCAGACTATAGTATTCAACTTTATTATTATATTACCATATCTAAATTGTAGTATTTTGGCACTTGTATGTTGTGCTATCTATATAGCGGAATATGTATTTCAAAATCAAATTATCATGTGATTTCTATGGAACGTAGTTCATACAATTTGTTTGTTTGCAACTTATTTTGAGCTTTCATGTTACGTTGTGGTCAATATTCTAGCTGAACATGGTGTACTTTAGGCACTATGGATACATCACTTGTTATTGATTAATTGATTTCTTATATTTAACAGATGTCTTTGCTGTATGATTAATATCAGACTACATATGTGTTTTTTCCGTAAAGTGGCACATACAATTTTCCCTTACCCCTCTGCTTTTTACAAATGGTCAGATATGGGTGTGGAGAGATGTGTGAACTTGGATGGCCTGTCCGAAGCACAGATTGATAAGAAACTGGAGGAGCTTGCCAAGGCTGGTGAATCTCTTAAAGCTAAATAGTGTTCAAACTCCATGATCCGTTGTGTTTGATGTTTCAAATAAGAGAAACATGAGCGATGGATGTTCTGTTGTCATGATTTCAGTACTATGAATGTGGAAAGAAGTTTTTAACTCGCTCAACTTATTTTGCTATCCACTGGTCCAGTATATGGTACCATATAAAGGGTATATTCATTTTTTAAATGATCAAATCAACACGATAGCTTGATGCTAGATACATTGGTTGGATAGTTACCGTACTGCCTTATGAAGGAGTTGAAACTGTGCAAATATATTCCTGATTATTGTTGTTTATTTTCTGTACTTTGAAAGCACATGGCAAGGGTTTTTCTTTTTAATAAATTGCACAGTTACCCTGCATATCCAGAGGCATGCAACTTGGATCAACCATGACTATCCTCACTGCTGCCTTCTTTCTGACCCTTGCTACTGTTCTCCACCTTTGTTGTAGCCAGTCTTTGGGTGGAGAGGGAACCTTCCACTCTTTTCCTCTTTTTTTTTTGATCCTCACTCTTTTCCATTTTTGTTGACTAGTTAGAAGAGCTTGAAGAGAGGTGCACCCAGTCTTGACCTTGTTAGGGTCAGTGAGTCTGGCACCTGGTTAGATGTCTCCGTGATGATGACCTGAGGCGTATGCTGGATATATGCGCTTCATGATCGAATTGAGGGACCTAGGATTATTTGATAACACCATAATTTTTATTCATTAAAAAAACAAGTTACAAAGACTAGATGGACTTCATCATCCCAATGAACACTTTGGAAAGTCACTTGACAATAGTATATGCCGAGATAAAACACACGGTAACTAAATATCCAATGGGCTAATGACAACACTCAACTGTCCCCTGAGCGTCCACGTTCAAAATGCGAAAAGCCGAGATCTCGTAAAGGAAAAATTAGCTAGCCCGCCTAAGCGCGCCTGGTCATCCCCTGAGCGGGCACTCAGATTTCTGGATGGGCTGATCGCTTCGGTTGCCCTGAACGACGCTGCCGAATCATTTAGTAGCCTCTAGTCGACGCCTAATCACGCTTTTTTTTTTAAGAAACGGGAATATATTTCAACATTTCAGCCTCTGCATCAATCGATGCAGGTAGCTGTTCATTATTACAATGTTCAGGAAAGACTTTGAATCAAACAAAGATTAAAACACCACTTACCGACAAGTCTTCAAACAAAATGAAGTCTATTACTAAAACACCATCCATTGCTAGCAAAAATCTCTATAGACGTGGTCTCAAGCATACGACAGCCCCAAGCGACTTGGGGGTGCTCCACCTCCTTTTGCAAAAGTGTCCAGCGACGCATCCAGTATGTACCTCTGAAGATCACCTGCATATGAGTAAAAGCTCTTGTGCCGTTAAAAACCACATCATTTCTACATAGCCATATTGCCCAAAGTAAAGCGCATGTTCCTACTAAAATTTTGTAACTAAGTTTCTTATCTACCCCAACTAGCCAATCGTCAAACATATGTTGAACACTTTCCGGGGGTGTAATGTTAAAAGAAACTTGTACAATTCGCCAAATTAATCTAGCAACTTGACAACCGAAGAAAAGATGTTGAATACTTTCATTAACAATACAAAAGCAACAGTTTAAACTTCCCTTCCATCGCATTTTTGCCAAATTATCTTTTGTAAGAACAATGCCTTTAATCAAATACCATATAAATATTTTGATCTTCAAAGGCAACTTCAGCTTCCACAGTATATGATTATGAGGCACAACGTCCGGTACGGCAAGCGTGCTATACATAGAACGAACCGTAAATTTTCCGTCTTGCTGCAACGTCCATCTAAATATATCCTTTTGATCTGATAGTTGGATATTCATAACTTTAGACACAAGCTGATGCCATGCCGCTAAGTTATTTCCCACAAGTGATCTTCTAAAGGCCACATTAAGAGGATCTGATCGAAACACCGTTGCAACCGTTGCACTCTTCTTCCTAACTATATTATATAAACCTGAGAACTGTTCATTAAAAGGTGTATTGTCCAGCCATGCATCCTCCCAAAATCTAACTTGAGTACCATCACCCACATTGAATTTGCCTAATCTCAAAAAGTCTTTCTTAACCTTCATTAGGCCAGACTAAAAATGAGAATCTCCTGGCATGTATTCAACTTGAGTAATCGTTTTATGTCTCAAATATTTGTTTCGTAGAAGTGACTGCCACATACCCTCTTCATTTATAAGTTTAAACAACCATTTACTAAGAAGACATTTATTCTGTAGGTCAAGGTCTAGAATACCTAAACCTCCCTGATCCTTTGGCGTGCACAAAATTTCCCATTTTGACAACCTATACTTTTTCTTATGCTCATCACTTTGCCAAAAAAATCTTGATCTATAATAGTCAAGTTTCTTAAGAATACCTCTTGGTATTTCAAAAAAAGATAGCATAAAAATCGATAGATTGCTAAGGACTGAATTAATTAGCACCACGCTTAGTCGAAAGCTTTAAAAACACTGACAACACTACGATTTTTAAGGGTTCTCTTTCCATGGTGTTTGGTTGATGGGTCTTGAATGGTGAAAATGTTGCCGGCGATTGTTGGTGCCGACAACTATGATACCTTCGGGCAACATGCCCCTTCATATAGAGGCCTTGTCATCAAGCTCATCTCCAAGGTCGTGAATATCCAAGATAATCTAATTTGATCTCGGATGGGTGTCGGTGGTATTGTCGTTTTTGGGAAATACAGTAGGGGGAGCGCCAATGGCACTGTTGATGCTGCTCCATCTTGGAGATTCTTCCCTCTTGTTGTTGGTCTTTTTTGGTCATGATCTCCAGTAGTTAATGGCAAATTCTTCATCGGTGGATGTTTTGAGAGGTTTTGCTTCAATGAAAAGATGTTATTTATTATTGGATTGCCTAAAGCTCAAGTGTTGTGACTGCTGTGTGCTGTCCAACACTTATGTGGAGGAAGAACAAACACAAGGAGTCCACCGTACTGACAAAAAAACACCAGAAGACTAAAAGTTGTGGATATGAGTCTCTTTTATTTTTGTGTTCCATTAGTGCAGTGAATGTGCACTTCTGGCTGACTTTTGTTGATGGTTCTATTTGGCTGTGATTTTCTTGAGAGCCAAGGCCATTACGGTGAAGTCAGAAGATCAAGACAGAAGAGCAGAAGTTTTTAAATAGAAAAGAAAAAGTCATCGTATGGTACGGTAAGCACAAAATAATTTATACAGAGAAGCAGAAGTCTCTATAAGTGAGAGAGTGAGTTGGGTTGGTTATCATTGTACGGTGACCTGGTCTGATCAACGGCAAGTTGAGAGGTTGGTTTGGTCACGGCACGATGTAGTGGTTTGGTCACTGGTGGACTTACGATGACTCTATTGACAAACGTTTTTTAAGCAACCGCTAGTTTGACGTTGGAGACTTATATATAGCTGGTTGCATGCCCCTTGACGCATATCTTGGTCATTGTTTCAGCTGAAAAAACATAGAGAAAATGAAGGGCAACAAGGAGAAGCACTTGAGCAAGACTTGGAGAGAAATCTTGGTGCTTGTGAGAGTGACATGTGCATCCATGATCTTTAGGCTAGTGTGAGCTTAGAGAGAGTTATTTATGTCTGTTACTCTTGGTCTATAGTAAGGCCTAGATCAGTTAAGCATTGGTGTTGAGCTTTCGTGGAGGTTGTGAAGTCTCACAATTTTGTACAAGGTATGAGTTTTCCTTGGAAAGAAGAATAGCTAGTGAGTGCCCTAGGATCCACATATCGGTGTGGATCATAGAGGTCACATAAATCAGAAAGACGAACAAAAAAAAAATGACTATGTACAGGCTGTCGCTCTCTTCCAAAGAACTCAAAATGTGAAAAGATGATAGGTTTATGCCTAGAGGGTCCTTTTATGAGTTGAATGAGGTGGTAGAGTTTGAAGTCATCAGATCGGAAAGGTATACGTATGTCGACAAAGTATCAGAATTATATATTGTCATTATTTGCAAATCACATACACCCACTTTGCGCTTTCATAAATCAATGTTGAACTTGCAGTCATCCCTTTTAAACACAAAAGGCTCACACCTTTGAACAAGTTGTCCTGCACACGTATTACTTCACCCTGCAATCAACAAGGATGCCGATGGGAAAGTATCCTCATTAATATGTTAAGGAAATAAAACATTGATGTTTGTGGGCACATTTATCTGGGCAGCTAAGCAGATGCTAAGAACTCTTGCTCCAAGCTGCTGAATCCTTGGCTTTGTTGCTCTGAGTTGTGGCCAATATCAGCGGCCGAGGACTGAGCAGTAATTGTCTGGGCCTTCGGGTACAGCAAAGGATGTACATCTTGATAATATTCTGGGGCAATTACGCAAGACGTTGACCTTTTGTTTTGTAACGTGTGCAATGTCATCTCTACTTGTTTCATACTAGGTCTTTCATCTCCTTTAAGCTTCAAACACATCTCGGCAAGGGTTGCAACCCTGCTAATCTCTTCCTCATTTGCTTCTTCACGAATTTGAGGTGCAACTATCTCTTTTATTGTCCTTGACCTCAACTCGGCGAGAAAGTAACTTGGCAAATTCTGCTTTAAGCCAGATTCATTTGTAAAAATAGGCTTCCTTCTGAGGAGCAGCTCAAGTAGCACCACACCGAAACTATACACATCACTCTTTTCATTTAGCTGGCCGGTATGGTAATATTCTGGGTCTAAGTAACCAAATGTACCTTGTACAAGAGTATCAATATGTGTCTGGTCAATAGGAACCATCCTTGAAGCTCCAAAGTCTGAAACTTTAGCAGTGTAGTTTGCATCAAGGAGTATGTTAGATGACTTTACATCACGATGGAAGACTGATATTAATGCTGCAGAGTGGAGATAACAGAGGGCTCCTGCAACTTCTGTGGCAATTCTCAAACAATCACCCCAAGACAAAGTGAAATTTCTGTCTCAACCAGAATAAAGAATTTCATATAATGAACCATTAGGAACAAAGTCGTATACCAGTAATGGGACCTTAGTTTCAAGACAACATCCAAAAAGTCTCACAATATATTTCGGTGGTTGATTTGTGAAAGGATAGCAACCTCATTTATGAACTGGTTGATCTCACTTTGTTCAATGACCTTAGACATTTTTATTGCCACCACACGTTGATCAGATAAGATACCTTTGTAGACTGTGCCATGTCCTCCATGACCCAGGATACGTGTTTGATGAAAGTTGTTTATTGCATTTTGTAGATCTTCTAAAGAGAATATCTTTGTCTTGTCATTTGCATTTTCATCTGATGACAATAACTGTTCTAGGAGAATACCCTTGTTCTCCCAGAAATATTTCCTACGTTGTTTTTTTTGGACATCTCTTCCCCATCTTTGGACAACAAATACTGCACATAAGCCAAGAATGGGAACTCCAAAGCCAATGCCAAGGCCGATCATGATACCTGTCATAAAAAGTATGTCTCTTACTATTTGTTTTGAACTCAATACTGTGAAAGCATAGTGTAAACTAACCTAACATCAGGCTTCTTTGCTTTTTGGCTGGAGTGCACTGCATTTTTGTTGTATCATACTCAGTTTTATGAGGACAATCTGTGCAATAAAAACCTCCTATGGTATTATGGCACACTCCTTTACAAATGCCCGGTGTAGTTTTGCACTCATCAACATCTGTATTTGAAGGATAGTTTAATGAAAGAAATCAAGAAGGAAAATATGTTTAAGTTTGTGTGTGGGCAAAAAAAACCTTGGCAACCATTTGGGACATACGGATTTCCGTGAAAGCCAGTCATGCATTGGCATATATAGCCCAGGTAGGGGTAATAACCATCGTAATTTATTGTTGAGTTGAGACCCAAGCATGTACTATTAGAACTAACACATGAATATGAGGTGACATTCTGTTGCGCCTCTTGGCAGCTAAGATTGGCTACTGCCTAATGCAAATCTTGAGTCACCGTGGAACCGCTGTAGAGAGAATCATATATAATATAAGGAGGCGACATGCTTTTTGTGCCCATGATCCCTTCGTCGATATTGATATAAGACACTTGGAGATCATAAATCTGTAGCATAGATGATGTCATGTCACTGCAGTCCAACAGAATCTGCTTCCTTGCAGAGCAGCCTTCTTCTAAGCCGAAAGGAAATGGAACACTGATGTTCCCACATGATCTGCTACAATTCACCCTCTGCGGAATGGGATTATACTCTGTTTTCCATTGGAGGATAGGTTAATTTCTTACCATTAGTAATGCAACAAAAGGTCATCAATTACCGGAATACTCCCTGTGTTTTTATATTTCTATCATTAGGACACTAAAGTTAGTGGAAAATTGAACTAGCTTCCTTGTCCTAATGACAAGAAAAAAAAACCGAGGGAGTACTGCTGTTGACAAAACATAGATTATGATACCTTGGTCACGCGAGCAGAAAATAAACTTGAGGGAGTATGATACCTTGGTCACGCGAGCACAGGAGACAGGCGTTTGGCAATCTTGTATGTTGTATGCATGGAACTCATGGAAGGTTTTCGAGGGCAAATCAAGGGTACCCTTGCAAGTGGTCTGTCTAGCCAAAGAAGGGATAAACCTGATTCTTATGGCCGTGGGCAGGCATCAGGCGCCGCAGTTGACAAATGGGGACTGGTGATGTAGCTTTTGTAGCCTTTTGAGAGTTTTACAGCTCTCCTAAACAGCGTTGTTGCTGTTTCTCTTTTACTGTCCCCGTGGGTTATTTTCTTTTGCTCCCTCTTTAGTCTTGTCCTGTGCATCAGCTTTAGGCTAGATGGCTAGCCTAAGCTGGTCCTTTGGCACTTCTTGTCTGCTTTAGCTCTCTGGGCATCTACGATGATGGCCACCAATGTACTCTATCTATTATATATATAATTGACCACCGAACAGCCACCACGTTCGCTCTAAAATACTAGAAATTCTCACGTTAATCGGAGAAAATAAGAAGAAAAAATTACCCACCACTGCCATTATAAAAAAAAATAGTCACAAAACCCCTAAAAATATTAATAAAATAGCTAAATTTGGAATTATATATAGTTGACCACGAAACGGAGCCACCACGTTCGCTCTAAAATGCTAGAAATTCTCACGTTAATAAGAGAAAATAAGAACAGAAAATTATCCACCACTGCCATTATGAAACAAAATAGTCAGAAACCCCCCTAAAAATATTTATAAAATAGCTAAATTTGGAAAAAATAGCCAAAATACCCCTCGCGCATATTTATAAATTACCCACCACGCCATTATGAGTCAAAAAATAGCTAAATTCGAAATTATTAAAAAATACCCAAAAATACCCCGTGCAGAAATTTCTAAATTACCCACCATGCCATTATAAGTAAAAAAATATCTAAATTTAGAATAATAAAAAATATCAAAAAATACCCTTCACACTTATTTCTAAATTACCTATCATGCGGTCATGCCATTATAAGTCCAAAAAACTAACAAAATTCGGATTATAAAAATAACTATAAATTTCCCTAATTCTTATTTCTGCACCATAACACTGTGAGCCCAAAATAACTAAATTTTGGAATAATAGAAATATCCAACATACACTTAATTCCTATTTCCAAATACACCATCATATGTCTAGCTAGCATGACATATTTTTCTATTTTTAGCATTAAACATTTTCTTCAAGATTTATTTGTAGCACGACATATTTTTTTTCCTACCATGACATATGTTAGTTGTTTGTTAGCATGATACGTTTGAACCGACCTCACTTCTAAAATAAAATCAAATACATTGTTAGATAAGACAAAACCTAAATGATGACTCATCTCACACTCAAACTGAGGGACCGTTGAGAAATTCTCCAATCTATTTTATATTGTTTTATAAATATAGAGTATAAAATGAATAATAATAATAAATTATGTTAAACTTATATAATAATATAAAAATATTTTAAATAGTATAGTAAGTCTAGCCGTGCAAATGCGCGGGCAGCCATGCTAGTTTCTATCTTCTTAATGTAAAGGCAGAGCACCTACCATTTCCTGTCAAAAAATATTCACTGGTAGCTAAGACAGGCTAACCCAGCGGCCCCATAGTTAAATTCCATGCTCGCCTGCTTCCTTACAAATAAGAATGGCAACATACCACTTCAATCTTCAAAGGGGATCTACTAATAATACGTAATGTACCAATTTTCAGTATGTAAATCAAGTTTGAGAGTGGAATCACACGCTTTGAACTCAAAATGATAAAAAGCTTCGAATCATTTTAAACTCAAAATAATGATAAAACGAGGTGTCACATATCGAATCGTATACTTTTGCCCTGTAACAAAAAAAGTAGAGAGATGTCAATAATATTATGAATCTTTGTACACAACTGCAGTAACTACATTCTGAGCAAGCATGAACCTTATTAGAATATTGTGGGAGACCGGCATATATTATTTAAGATCATGGGATCATTTATTTGCATTGACCCATTCAGCAGATTCTATGATCTCTTGCTCCAACCTGTAGATAATATAATGCCTTGCAGCTTCTGCAGCGATTCTCAGACAGTCATCCCATGACAAAAAGAATGTGCTTTCCGATGCAGGATGAAGAATTTCATACAAGGAACCGTTGGGAACAAAGTCATATACTAGTAATGGGACTTTAGTTTCAAGGCAACATCCCCAAAGATTATTGATCCATCCAGATTATTAAAAACCAACTTTTAAAAATTGTAGGAGATCCAAGCGAGTTAGTTTTTATGAACCAGATTATGGGTTTTTTTATGAATCCCGTAATCTGGTCAAACTCAGCTATTAGTAGATTTTACTTGGAAAAAGGGCAAGCTGGTCATTAACTACACAATAAGCTTGTTTATAGATTCTAAGAATTCAGAATTCAAACACCTCCATCTAGAATTTTTAGAAACCAGATTATAAAAACTAGATCCAAAATCCCAACTCTTAGAAACTAGTGGGGATCCAAACACCCCCTTAGATGGGTCTGAAGTTTATGACATTTTCCCTATGTTGTCATTCTCACACCCGTCATTCTGAGTTCATACAAACTCAAAGCCACCCCATTAAGATGTCTAAAGCAAAGCGCCTCATCGCCTTCACTCGCCCCATCTCTATATGTGGCGCATTTTGTAAATGTATTAGCTATATAACTCGAATCAAAGATAGGAGTGAATGTAACAATCCGAATCAACAAACAACACATAATGATCATTAAGCACATAACTTTTGACCGAAAACATAGAATTTTTGGCAACATATTGAATGTATATATAAACAAAGCGGAAGGAAAATATATGATAAATCAATAAAGAAATCACATTAAATTCAAACATCTAGCAAGATTATAAATAAAACTTAAAGTTTAACCACCACTACAGAACTCAACAAATAGACTGACTAGATCCAAGACATGCACCATGTACCAGAAAGAGTAATGATGTGATAGATGTGCCACTATTTCTCATCCTTTAAAACAAGCACCATATACTTAGAGCATCCCCAATGGTAGAGTTAGCTAAGAGTTAGCTGCCAGCTTTTAGAAAGGATTGATGAGGAGTGGGGACTAGCTCTTGAGGAAGAGCTAGCAACATTCTCTCTCTTCTTTTTCTCTAATAAACAATTCTAAGAGGTAGCTAAGAGTCAGCCTTTAGGGACGCTTTAGACTGGATATTTAAACCACGAGTTGAATTAGGCAACAATTTAAAGAGATCCATAATTTACAACTGTAATGTCCCACAACCAACACTTACCCGATGCTGGCCCCATGCTGGGATGTTACAATAAGCCTCTCATATAACCACAAGTAGCCTCTAAGGAAACATGACAGCTTGAAGGTATAGGGGAAGATATGACACTTGATCAGAGCAGGGCTCTTCCGAGACCTCCATCAAATATTAAGGTTCCGTTCTTTAAATGTACCAAACCAATGATAAATGTACCTTCTAAAATTAAAAGTATCTTTATCTCTGGTGTATCTATTGTGTCTGTACTGATCACCTCTCTCTAATGGAACCAGAAATATATGATAAATTAATAAAGTCATCACACTAAATTCAGACATCCTAGAAGAACATTCATCAACATGCCTTGTTAATACATTTCAAATTTGAGCTAACCGACATCAATTAAAAATGAACAGGTGTAGTATCTTGCTACAACAACTATTGTTCAAGTGTCTACCCTCAAGAACTAAGTGCACCATCTGCATTTGATGGACAAATTTAACGTGGCAGCTCTGCCTCGGCGGATGACATGAACTCTCGCTCCATGCTATAGCATCTTCCGCAATGTTCTCCTCCTATGTTAGTAGGCAAAGGCTGCCAACTGGATTCAGCACCGTCAGCTCTGGTACGTTCAGCCAATTGTATCTCTTCGTAATTTTCTGGGAGTGGGTGGCAATGACCTGATCTTTTTGTTCGCATGGACTGCAATGCCATCTCAACTTGCTTCATTGTAGGTCTTTCCTCACCATGGAACCTCAAGCACATCTCTGCAAGGGAGGCAATCTTTTGTATCTCTTCCGCAGCTGCTTCTTTACGGACTTGAGCATCGACGACCTCTCTAATTGGCCTTGCCTTTATCTCCGTAAGAAAGAAATTTGACAGGTTCTGCCTGGAGCCTGACTCGGTTGTAAAAATAGGCTCCATTCTAAGCAGTAGCTCCACAAGTACCACACCAAAACTATAGAGAACCTTTACGGTGCACCATACCACTTAGAGGAAGAGAGTAGTATAAATCTGATCTGGCCGTCCATTGTTTAGGGTATTATGGTAATTGGCTGAGTAATTGAAAAATCCTCACACCGAATCGGTACGGGTTAAAAAGGAAGACATAAGAAGATCGATCTGCTCTTCGCTGCCGGAGGACGCACGGGCGCCGCCGATCAGGAGCCGACGAGGTCGCCTTGGCAGCTTGGCGTCTACCGCCGGATCCCCACCTACCTGTCACAACTTTCGATCCGTTTCAGTTTTTCGTTGGCTCACTATGAGTGCTAGGTCAACGGCGCTGGCCGGACCGCGTCCTTGTCCTTAGGGATGAAAACGGTGACGGAAATTCCCGATTTACCGACGATCGTTTCCGAAAAAACAAGAAACGGGAAAACGATTATGGGAAATTCGGAAACGAAAGTGAAAACGGGAAAAACTATACGGAAACGAAAATGGAAACGATAGAGAGAATTTTCGATCGAATAGCCGGTATACCGTATTACCTCGGAATTTTCGTCGAAAATACCGTATTCCATCACTACAGGCTGAACGTCAACATATTGCAATCGGACCTTTCCTTACCCATCCAGCCCAAGACGTAAGCAAAGCTCCCTCTCGTGGAAATAATATACTAAGCGTGGAAGTAATGATCGTGATTTTAGCATGGTACTGATTACTATCCAACTATAGCCCGATTGCCTTGTGCATGGACGCATCATTTCCATCCCTTGGAGCGATAATTCTTCTTAGTTCTTACATCATGCCATTTTGGTTATTATGTCAACAACATATTATGTCGGTCATTTTGGTTGTGTCATATTGGACTTATTTCACCTAGTCAAGTACTCAAGTTAGACCTGTGATATGTACTCATGTCGGTTGTGTATTTGTTATGTTGGTTGTCCATTTTATTCTTATTATTCAGTCTTATTTTCACGTATTTGTTTATCATTTATATTGAAGTTCGTTATTTTCGATCATAACTATCGGTTCCCGACCGGTATCGACATGTTTTCGTTCCGATAGTTTCGTTCTCGTTGTCCCGACATTTTCGATATCGTTTTCATTTCCGAGGTTACCGGTTTCGATTTCGTTTTCGACTAAATAATATGGTTAGGAAATGATAATAGTATTTTTCGATCGTTTCCGACCGTTTTCACCCCTACTTGTCCTTGGGCAACTCCATGGACAAGTAACAAGGTGTCGATCTCCACCACTCTCAGGCGAAGATCATGGTTGTGTCATCCCTTGCCGAAAGAGCGCCCCGTTTGTCGATAGACCATCGGCGTTGTGTGCGGCTTCCCGTAATTAATCCGTGAGGTTACGGCATCAGCGAACTGTGTGCTACGGGTTCTTCATTTGTGCATGTAAATGGCGCATCATTAGATACAACAGAACTTAGTTTTGATTCTGCGTGAATTGATGGGAAGATCCACGATGGATTGCACATGAACGTTGAAAAGGAATTCCTGTTTCTGTGGACCACGTATGCTAATCCAGTAAGCCACGTTTTCCTAAACGGTACTAGACGCCCGTGTAAACGCGTTTAAACGCTACACGGCAGGTCACCGTGGAGTTTAGGGCCTAGGCGCCCTTGTAAACGGAAGACCCGTGTACACGGTCAAATACGGGAGAAAACGTCCAAAACGGGGTGAACGGAATGGCTTTGGGACGTTTCTGGACGGCGTTTTGCCCGTGTACAGAGGCGTTTCCGTGATGGCTGTGTCGAAAGAAGCAGGCAGGAGATCGAAAGAAGAAACATGAGCTTTGTCGGGCCATTGAGGGAGAAAATGGCTGCATGATGTGGCTATGGTCGAGCCTTCTTTTCTCTAGCCCGATTCTTTCCAGCAGCCGAACAGAAGCTGCGCCGCCGGCGCCACCATCCCGCCACGCGCCGACGTCGTCCACCTGTGCCCACGCGCCGCCGCCATTCCGCCACGCGCGTGCGTCCTTGAGGAACGAGAAGCTTGCTGCGCAGGGGAGAGAGGGAGAAACAAAGGAGGCGATGCACACCGTGAAAGAGCAGCGGCGGCGGCGCTATCTGGTACTCGAGGCAGGACACGGTCACATGCAACTGGTCCCGTGACCTAGGAGGCCCTTGTGGGCTGGGCCAGACGCCCTTTGTTGTCCTTTCCCTTTGCCTCTTTTCTTTTTTCCCCTTTTTTCTTTTTCTTTTCTCCTAACTGCATCTATTTTCCCTGAAAATGTGCTACAGTAGCCTACTGTTTAATCCGTTTAGACGCCGTCTAAACTACGTCTAGACGGGCTAAACGCTAAACGCAGGGTGACCGCCCGTGTAGCGTTTAGCGTCTACCAAAACGTGGCCAGTAAGTGCTAACCATTACAGATGACGAAGAATTCATGTTTCTGTTCGATCATAATCACCATGAGAGAGAAAGAATGACGAAAGGAGAGAGAGGGGGGACGGACAACAGATGATGCACAGAAGATGAGTTCATTCTATCGGGATTAAAACCAACTGTAAATTGCTACCTATTTGTCTTGTTAGATCGATGAAATCTGATCTATGATTACTTTTTTTTCCCACCGGTACCCTTTATCTTCTTATACCACTTTAAAATATCACCATACTAGTGTAAGGGCCTTAAAGTGGTATAAAGTGCATCTGAATGGTTGGATTGAAAAAAATAAACGGCCCACGTTGATTTGGGTGCACCGTAAAGGTTCTCAAACTTTATAAACGTCACTTTTCTCGTTTAGCTGCCTTGTTTGGTAATACTCTGGATCCAAGTACCCGAAAGTGCCTTGTACATTTGTTACAACATGAGTTTGAACTATTGGAACCAATCTTGAAGCTCCAAAGTCTGAAACTTTGGCAGTGTAGTTTGCATTTAGGAGTATATTAGATGACTTCACGTCACGATGAAACACTGACACTGAGGCAGAAGAATGAAGATAAGAGAGAGCTCCAGCAGCTTCCATTGCAATTCTTGAGTAGTGGTCCCAAGACAATGATAAACTACTATCCAAATGTGAGTGGAGAATGTTGAATAGTGAACCATTAGGAACAAAGTCATACACCAATAATGGTACTTCAGTTTCAAGGCAGCATCCGAAAAGCTTTACTATATTACGGTGGTTAATCTGTGAAAGGACAACAACTTCATTTATGAATTGATTGATCTCATTTTGCCGTATGGTCATAGACCTTTTTATGGCGACCACCCGCTGGTCAGATAAAATACCTTTGTATACTGTGCCATGCCCCCCTCGGCCAAGGATACGTGTTTGATCGAAATTGTTTGTTGCCTTCTCTAGCTCATCTAAACTGTAAATTCTCATTCTGTCACTTGCATTTTCATCTGAAGATATTAGTTGTTCTAGGAGAAGACCTTGATTCTTCCGGAAATTCTTCCTTCCTACTCGCTTTTGGATATCCTTTCTCCATCTGCGTACCAGCAACACCATGCTTGACATAAGAAGTAGAATGCCGAAGCCAATGCTAAGACCAATTACAATACCTGCAGCAAATTATCATCATTGTTAATCCTTACTTCTATCTACTTTACTGTTGCACATTGATCTACATAACTTACCTAACTGAACAGTCCGGTGTCGCTGAGATATGCACTCCATTGTTGCTGAATTATATTTTGTTCTATAAGGACACTCGGTGCAATAGAATCCTCCTATAATATTATGGCATTTCTTTCCCTCACAAATGTTCAGGTTTCTGTTGCACTCGTTGATATCTGCATTGATATCCTAATAAGATTTCTGGAATCAAATTTATAAATGCTGGTTGTATATACCTAAGACGTGACAATGACTGAATGATAAGCATTAGACTGTTCCTTTCTTGATGCTACTATGGTGTGTGATTAAAACACATAGTAGTCGTGCAGATTTTGCTCTTGCTCAGGAAGACATAAATTTTCATATCAGCTCCGGCCGAAAAACATTGACGTAATTAAGGATGTGTTCATCAGTTCAAATTAGATCTAATTATCATGTTCTAACGTAAAAAAAAGGATGGAGTACATCGGCTGAAAAAAGAGCAAAAAGATCGATTTCTTTAAATGTAACTAACCAAAGTGATGGTTTCAGTTCTTTTTTTTTTGGGGGGGGGGGGGGGGGGGGGGTTATGTGGTGCTACGAGTTTACCTTGACATCCATTTTCAATGTATGGATTCCCATCAAATCCAGATGCACATTTGCATCGATAACCAATATAGCCAGTTACCGAGGTCTGGCCCAAGCATGTGCTGTTGACGCTAACACAAGCGTACCCAGACCTATTCTTCTTTGCCTCTCGGCACGTCAGACGAGAGACAGCCCACTGCAATGACTCCGTCTTCTCAACATCAACATAGAGTGGGGGCTCCTCTGAGACCTCCATTTCATTCATGTCTTCGTCTTGCCTCGTGGTTTCCAAGACTTTCACGAGCCCTTCATCAGGATTGATGTCCAACACACGGCTCCTGCTATGCCATTGGAGGATTGAACTTGTCTCGTTTGTGCAGTTGAGCCGGAATAGCTTTCTTGCGAAGCACCCTTCTTCCAGGCCAAATCTTATCTTATATTTACTAATTGAAAGCTCCTTTTGGTGCCTCCACGTTAATCGGTGAAAAATCCTAGAAATTACCAAAAAAAAGCAAAACATCTGTCCATCAATTTGGATGCATCTTCCTCTCGCTCCCTCCTCTTCATTGTTGCTTGATAATCTGCCAGCGATCGATTACCGATCTAGCACTCATGCCGTGAGAAAGCAGAGGGATCAGGGAGGGTTGAATGGAGGAAGGAGCCTGGAACAGCCGTAAGAACGCCGGGCCTTGATGTGCAGACGGGCAAACGTGGGCAGACGGCCGATTCAATCTACTAGAACTGAGAAGCCGCATCAACAAACAGCTTCTGGGCGCTATCATGTACGAGATTTGAAACCAACGTTGTCGTTGCGTTCGGGCAATGCCAATTTTCGTCCGTTCTTGCTCTGTAGATTGAGCGCAACAGTAGTAGATTAGTTCCTGCAATGAAGCCGCATAAGGATTGAAGAGAGCATGCACCTGCATATGGCCCACCCCCCACGCTGCAACATTATGAGATCAATGTAGAGAACTGAACCTCCAATGTCCCGCTTGCCTGCCATCATGTATAACCTCTATAGGCAATCAAATATGGGCCATGGCTAGCTACCTCATGTGCAAAACCGATGGATAATCTCTGTAAGACTGCTACAAGGTATTCTGCCGTACACTTTATTTAGTTGGATTTTGATTATCTGATTTTGATTTTCTTATTCTGATCTGGCCTCTGTATGTGCAAGAACAGGTTTGAAAGATCCATTTTTCGTACTGCATGGTGTTGGATTTAAATCGAGCAAGCCAGTCAGGTTTACGCTAGCAAATCAACTTAGTTAAATCGTGAATATAGTATTTAATTTCTTTATGATTCACAAAAGCAGGAACAACAGTTTTCTTTTTCTTCAAATTAATATATTACCTGCAGCCGCTCAAACCACTGAGTCAGTTGAACATATATATTTCTCTGTTTTTTTTTTGTGACAGAACTGGACATATATATATTTCTTGAGGGCATATGTGTGCGTAGTGTTCTGAGAGCTATGTTGATTCCTTTCGAAAGCATATGGAGAATTGAAGGAAGAGTTGAATAGTCAATGAAGTTCATAATTTATCCATTAATGTTTTGAGTTGTTAACCAGTTATTCGAGTGAAATGACATATTAGGATTCAACGTGTTCTATATATGAAGCTTAGTTTTGCATCAACTCTACCGCACTACTTCAGTTTCTTATTTACCGTTGCATGTATTTCTTCCAATTGTATTAAGTGAATCGACTTCCAATGCCATGAGAATTCATTGTATGCAGAATGTATTTTTTATATCTACCATAAATTGTGCCATAGCAAATCCTTTACTACTTTATCATTTGAAGGGATATCACTATCAATAGATTGTCAAATGCTCTATACCTTTATAGCTTTTTACTGTATATATATATATATATATAATATATATATATATATATATATATATATATATATATATATATATATATATATATATATATATATATATATATATATATATATATATATATATATATATATATATATATATATATATATATATATATATATATATATATATATATATATATATATATATATATGGAAAATCCATTTTACTCCCGGGTGTAGTTACTCCCACTTCTAAAAAACCACCATGGGTATGTGTACATACCCATTTATTATTTTTAGTATGTACATATACCCAAAATAAGATTTTTCAAAGTGATAACCATGAAAATTTTTGAGTGGAACTCATATTTTTTTTCACCTTGTTATATATCACGTTTCTTGTATTGAAAAGGGAGTATGTCCATATACTTGATATATCCTCATATAAAAAAAAGAGTATGTCCACATACCACTTTTAAAAATCAAGTATGTGTACATACCTTTTTTAGAAACCTCAAGTATGCACAGATACCTTTTATATTATGAGATACAAATGTGGGAGTAACTACACCCTGAGTATATTCTATAGCCGGCTATAGAATAGCTTATTCTATAGCCACTTCTGTTTGATAGTGAATTTGTCACAAATTTACAACATTTTGAATGAAATTTACTACAACAGGTTGTAGGACACGTGTTGCATGCAAAATTACGAGAAAAGTCTAGTAAAACACATCACAAAATTATCGTAAATCACTATAGTCAAATGTCGTAAATTACGATAACACGTTTTACGATAATTTTATCATGGATTTACGATAAATTTAAACAAATTTCGACATTAGCATTCATACATGTTTTGAAAGAAGAACCATGGTAAATCATGTATCAAAATTATCGTAAATCACTATAGTCAAATGTCGTAAATTTTGATACAGAAGTGGCTACAGAATAAGTTATTCTATAGCCAGCTATAGAATATATATGGTCCTGGACAATGCGTCTGGCAGAACCACTATGTTATTTATACAAACCTAATTAATTGCTTTACTTTTCATTATAGATTTTGCCCAACTCAGTGAGCTCTACGTATTTTCCTTTTTCTTTCTCATTGCTATCTTGAACTGAGGCATGGTACTAGATTATTGAGTAATATGCCTTTTTGTATTGTGAAGAGTGAGACACTATGTTTTCAGGTATCTTTCTCCTTTCCCTATATATATGCGGTGAGTTGCTCATCAGTTCCTTCTCTTTTCGAATTACCGGAGCTGCAGCTTGGCAGTGCCGCAAAATGCTATACGTTCAACATTTTGACATTATCAGATATGTATGAGTTTTTTCCAGGTAGTTATGTATGAGTCATGACACATGTCTTATGTAAGCTGCATTAAGGAGACGATTTATTTGAAGGGTATGTATACCAGACTTGGTATTCTTAAATAATACAGGCATCTATATCATGCGTATGTGACTTAATTAACACAAAAAATGATAAATATCAGAAGAACAGAAGAATACAACGAATATTGGCAGGTCAAGATAGGAGTAATAAGGTGTGATACTTAAAATTTACAATTTCCAAAATAGAGTAGAAAAATAATTAAGGTATCAAACTCACTCTTTTAATTTGGGAACTAAGTTTATTTGTTTATTGAACTTTTTGCAATTTTATTTTCTAATACAGTGAATAAATGGGGGCACCTTGAATAAATTTGGTCATAATTTTTAAATTGATAAAACAGTTAGAGTAAGTTAGTTCTACAAATTCAACCAAAGTAAAAAAAAGCGTAAATTATGGCCTGCATTTTTGCAACATTGTGTTTTTTTTGGAAGGTTAAAGTGGGGAGGTGGACTCCCCACCTGATTCTCCCCACATGTAGTGTGGTTTCTCTAGCTATCCACAAGATCGTGTTCTAGATGTATAGATATGGTTGTATTCTAAACAGCCAACCAACTGTGTGCAGTGCTTGGATAGGCGTCCACACTACATGCCATTAAACCAATTGGAGAGGGTAAATAGCAGTAGTGTAGATAAAGAAAAGATTGAGAGTTTTTTAAAATAAAATCATCAAATTGGAAATGTAATCAATGCTGACCAAAGCCAGGATAATATGATTGTGATCTCTCTTTTTTACAGGTGACCCTAAACTAAAATTATAAGGAAGTTACAAAAAGTAATTATATGTTCAATATTCCTACGACCAATTCTTAATTGAATTTTAGGAACATGGTATGTAACAATAACCATTATAAAATATCAATTAGCTAAAGGTCATGGTAAATAATCATAAATTGATAGTTATTTGTGTATATTAAATATAAGGAATAATATACTATATATATGATGATGATATAAAATAGATTTAAAAAGTTTATCCATAAAAATCCTGTGCTGAGAAATGAGGTATTGTTCATGACCTGCAGTGGAAAACAAACACAAACAAATCTGGCTTGAATTATGGTACTCAATTAATTGCACAATTACTTATCTTAGATAAAAGAAAAAAGTTAAGGAAAAAAATACCAGGCACATAAAGTACAATCAGCAATTAGTGTAGAGAAAATAGGGAGAGAGGATTTTGTGAACGAGAAAACCTTTTCGTTAACGTAACTATTTGTAGAAAATATATTAAATATTGTGTAATATCAAGAAACAAAATATAACGAGCATCGTATATATGAGAAATCAATACATAAAAGTATTAATGTCACGAATAAAATGCTCTTCAAAATTACTAGCCCGTGCTGGCGCACGGGTTGACGGGCTAGTGGGAAAGGAACTGTGATGTTCCCACAACTCCGGGTGCAGTTTGGGTTTGTCTGCTCGGGATTGTATGCTGTATCCAGATGAAATTGAGAGGTGTGTTAATAGACAATAGATATTACTGAGTATCAGTTAACAAAGTTTAATATATATAATTGTATATTTAGCAACAATCTACAATCTAACGAAGGCTACGGATTTCTTTATTTCTTTCTTTTTGTTTTTGGAGGCGGACAGGAGGAGCAAGCCCCCCTGCTGATTATAATGTATCAATAGGATAAACAAAAGTTTCAAAATCACATCTAGAATTCAGTTGATTCTGAACAAGACTATGAGTAACTGATCGACCACCTTTGTCTTGCGAGCAGCCACCAGGTACGAATGCATTTCCTTGATACTCCGAACCGCATGAGCAGAAGTAACCAAGACAAACTGATCCGTATCTGTCCAAGCAATTGCTATGGTCACTGGCACAGGCATATCTGCTCACATTATGCTTTGCGCTGGCACAGGACGGGCTATCCACGATACTCCAGTACAGCATAGCCTCAGATGTGGTTACATTGATGCTTTTCCAGAAGGAGCTCTGATTACGCTCATGTTCGGCAGGCTGCAGCTGCGGCTGCAGAAAAATAACTGCGAACATTGTAGCTGCTGCTGAATCACTGTAGCTGCTGCCAAAGAAATAACTGCAAACACTTTAGCTGCTGCTGCTGCCTGCTGCAAAACATCCAAACGAACATGCTTACGTTGTTTCACTCCATCGCCGCTGTGAAGGATGAACAGAAGCCGCAAAATGCCAGAAACAGTGTCGACGGTGACTGAACAGCATCCAGTCCCATTGCACTCTTGCCTAGCAATGGCTTCCGTGATCTGCACGTCCGGATGGCAGGTAACTGTGCAGAGTATATTGGGCGACTTGTTGCGGCGATCATTGTACACGTCGAAGTTGCAACCGGTGATGTTCAAAACGGCATACCCGAGATTGAAAGATCTACCTGGAGATTTCCATGTTGCTTTGTAAATGTGCTTATCTTGTGTCAGATGAACGGTTTCAGATGCGGAGACAAAGATACCTGTACCACACCAGAAAAAAAAATGTTAGATGAAAGAATAGAGCAGCTGATGAATGGGCACCATGTGTATTGCTAGTCAAAATACGTATTAAAACAAAACCCTAAAAGGATTGAGTTGCTAGTCAAAAGTAATAGAAACAAGACATTTACATATTCTAACCGCCCCCACAGGGTCGGAGATGTGTGCTGACCTAAAATGAGTAAACTTGTAGAATTGTAGGAATGTGGAGAACGTGGATGTAAGCAAGTGCAAGCAGCGCCACCCGCTTCATCAGAAGTGCTAGGGATAATTCTTTTAGACAGCGCAAAATCTTCTTGACAAGAGCAGCAAGATGCAGCTCCCTCGGGTCATGCATATTAAGACAAGCCTGTTTGACGTGTCAGTGTAAGGTATTGCAATGAGAACCAGCCGGAGAAGGAAGCCTAGACCGACCCTCAAAGAGTGGGACATGAGTCATGTTATCCTGCTTTAGAATATTTTTCTTGAGAAAAACAACAAAACTAGATTGATGAGCCGAACTATAGAAGGATGACTTGCTACTCCAGCAGTACATACAAGATATTACATGTCAATATACGAACATTCACACCAACTGTGCGTCTGCAAATACCTATATATCGCGCTGTTTCATACCTATTATCCCTACAAAAAATCTGACATTCAGGGACAAGTGTCACAGATTTGCAAAATCCATGACAAATATTTGACTAATCGACCTTGTCATAAAGCAAGTTTAAAACTGTGTGTCGCTAAATGCAATCTGTAGGGTAATTAAATTTGTCTGCCATAAAGCTGGTTTATAATGGCCAATCTGCGTCATAGATTGTGGCGCCATTACCGATGGACAGAAATCACCAATTTTTCCAACTAATTGGCACAACATGTGTCCCCAGATATCATTTCTCATTTTACCCCTAGTATTTCCTACTAATAAAAAATTGGTCAACGACCCCAAAAGTTAAGGGAAAAGAACTACAAATAGCTGAATAGATGCCTTCTAGAAATTTCTCCGTTATGCGCATGTGGGTTTAGTTTTACTCAAGGAATTTTTTTGTCATTATTCTAAAAGTGATTTGCTTAAGATTTGTTGGGATGACAGCCTCAAAGTCTCCGGTACCACATAAATAAAGTTGCAGGAAAAAATCCTCACGGCAGATAAATTGGCAATTAGGAATTGGCCATGTAATTCTGTGTGCTGCTTGTGCAATGAAGAACCAGAGACGGCTCTGCATCTCTGTCTGAACTGCCCTTTTGCCCTGCAAATTTGGCACAAGGTCAGTCACTGGACAAACAACCTCATTCAGATGCCGATGGAAGTGCAAAGCGTTCAGGACTGGTGGAATCAGCAAATGGCAAAGCAAGCAAAGGACATAAAAAGAACAAAAGCTGCAGTTCTCATGTACACCACCTGGCACATTTGGAATGAACGCAACAGAAGAATCTTCACTGGAATCACGAAGGAGCCGGCTGATGTGATGAGAATCATTAAAGACGATATGGCATTAAGGGCGAGAGCTTGTGGTCAGCCAAACATGACTGATATTGTAAGAGAGAGTGACATTTCGAACATGTAATAAGTCATAAGACTTTCTGATGTAATTTCTTCTTTCTGCTTAATGAAAAGGCAGTGCTCCTGCCTCAGTTCAAAAAAAAAAAAAAAAGTTGCAGGAAGTATTGTACTATGTTACATTGCAAAGGGTATGAAGAATAGAACCACCATGCCAAGCGACGTGGAGGGCCTTGTCCAAAATTACAGAGCAAAAAGATGGTGACTCTAGCCTTCACAACACCATGGAGTGAGGATGTGTGCGTGTTTGTGAGTGTCTGATAGTGTTTCACAAAAAAAAAAAAAGGTCGCAACACCATGGAGGGATATTATATATCTTATTTGTCAGCGTGACTTGTTACGAAAGATTAAGCCACGTTCAGCAGCACCATGGCTAATGATTGGTGATTTTAATGAGACCATGTGGTCTTTTGAGCAGTTCCCCCAATCGTCAGCAGCCGGCCAAGCAAATGCTTGATTTTCTTGAGGTTCTCTCTCACTGTGATTTGCATGATTTGGGTTTTTGGGGACTTCCTTGGACCTATGATAATAAACAGGAAGGGGGCCGTAATGTTAAGGTCCAGCTGGACCGGATGCCAAAGTGTCACACTTAATCACTTCCAGATCTGACCATTGCCCAATTTTTTTGTCCATGGAGCAGGAAAATGTGGAAGGGACCTGGCAGCGTATCATGCTCTACAAGATTATGTGGGAAAGAGAAGAATCACTGCCAGCTGAGATTAAGAAAGCATGGGACACGGGTGGGGATATTCGAAGCCTGGGAGACATTGCAGCAAGGTTGAAAATGGTTATGAAGTCACTCAAGAGGTGGAGTTTCGACAGATTCGGGCCTATGAATAAAGAGTTGGAGGAAACTCGAAATAAGATAGAAGCACTTAACCTTCAGGACCCGACCTCTAACCATGATGAAGAGCATGGACGAGCTACTATATCGGGAGGAGATGATGTGGCTTCAACGTTCGCGTATTACATGGCTAAGAGAGGGTGACCGGAATACAAAATTCTTCCATCGTAAGGCTGCATGGAGGGCAAAGAATAATAAAATAAAGAAGCTGAAAAAGGAGAACGGGCAGTTTACCCAGGATAAAAAAGAAATGGAGGATATGGCTAAGATGTTTTTTGAGGAACTGTACAGTAAGGATGATAGAGTTGAACCTGATGAGCTGCTGCATTTAGTGGAACCGAAAATTTGAGAGGATATGAATAATGCATTGTGCAAATATTTTAGCAATGAGGAAATTTCTGACGCGCTTTTTCAGATTGGTCCTATTAAAGCAACGGGACCTGATGGCTACCCGTCAAGGTTTTTCCAGCAGAACTGGGAGGTGATGAAAATGGACGTCTTGCGGGCAGTGGGACATTTCTTTGAGATGGGGATCATGCCGGAAGGAGTAAATGATACATCCATCGTATTGATTCCAAAGAAGGATCAATCTGAAGTTCTCAAAGACTTTAGGCCAATCAGCCTATGTAATGTGGTATACAAGGTGGTGTCTAAATGTCTGGTGAATCTTTTAAGGCCTTTACTAGATGATATCTTTTTTCCTACACAAAGTGCCTTTATCACAGGCCGTCTAATTACTGATAATGGGTTGATAGCTTTTGAGTGCCTTCATGCCATCAAGAACGGAAAAAGGAGTTGTAATAAATTTTGTGCGTACAAATTGGATCTTACCAAGTCTTACGACGACTGTGTTGATTGGAACTACTTGAAAGGTGTGCTAGAGAGGCTGGGCTTTCAGAGTCGATGGGTGCAGTGGGTTATGGAGTGTGTCAGCACTATCAGATACTCAGTCCGCTTTAACAATGTGTTGCTAGAAGTCTCCATGAATACTCTGAAGGAATTGAAAATTTGCCGTTAAGCACCAGGAGTATCACTTCTTTATTTGCAGATGATACAATGTTGTTTCTGGAGGCTAAGGAGGTGCAGGCACAAGTGGTACACGATGCGCTACGATGATATGAGAAGTGCACAGACCAACTAATTAATCCGGCAAAGTGTTCAATTATGTTTGGCACATGTTGTACAGATGAGAACCAATAATCAGTGTCTCATATTTTGAGTGTTGAGAATATTGCAGCTGATGAGAAATACGTGGGGCTTCCAACACCAGAGGGTAGGATGAAAAAAGAGAAATTTCAGCAACTAAAGTGAGATTTGCAAAGAGATTTATGGATTGGGCAAAGAAATACATGTCGTCAGGGGGCAAGGAAATTCTCATTAAGTCAGTGGCACAGGCTATACCAACTTATGTGTGATGGGGGTGTTCCAGCTACCTGCTACACTCTGTGAGGAGATGACACAAATGATCGATATATTTGGTGGGGAGAGGAGGATGGTCAGCGCAAAGGGCACTGGACTGCATGGGAAAAGTTACTGTTGCCTAAGTGCTTAGGGGGAATGGGAAAAGTTACTGTTGCCTAAGTGCTTAGGGGGAATAGAGACTAATCCAATTTCCTGATAGTTTGTGTGCACAGCTCATCAAGGCAAAGTACTACCCAAGAGGTGAATTAGTAGACACTGTATTTAAGTCTGATGCTTCACCAACGTGGAGATCCATTGAGCATGGGCTTGAGTTGCTGAAAAAAGGCATTATTTGGCGGATTAATTCAGGTACAAAAGTGCAAATATGGAGGGACCAGTGGATTCCACGTGGCCCATCTTTGAAGTTAAGCTTAAAGAAGGGACGATGTCGACTACAGTGGGTTTCCCAGTTCATACAGAGTGAAACCAGAGAATGAGATGTGAACTTGTTGAAGTCATGCCTATATCAACATGATGTGGACGAAGTGCTGAAAATTCGCCTTTCTCAAAGGGCTGGAGATGATGTAATTGCGTGGCATTATGAAAAAACAGGAATTTCTCTGTTAAGTCTGCATATAAACTAGCATTGCAACTCGACCAAGATGATAGCAGGAAGGTAGGCAGTAGCACAAGTGCAGATGGCAGCCGTTCTTTATGGAATCATATTTGGTCTTCCCCTGTTCCACAAAAGGTGAGGATTTTTGCATGGAGATTGTCACAGGACAGACTAGCTACACAGATAAATAGGAAGAAGAGAACCCTGACGAAGGATGCAACCTGTAGAATTTGTGGTATGGAGGAGGAAAGTGCTTTTCATGCAGTTGTACGCTGCACCAAGGCAGTAGCACTGAGGCAAGAATTGAGACAGTCATGACCACTGCCAGATGAGAAACAATTCAAATACAGTGGGCCGGATTAATTGGCTACTCGTGTTGCTAAGTACTGTAGACAAAGAGATAGGGGCCTGCATCTTGCTCTGCTTGTGAAGAGCTTGGCACCTCCGGAATGACATGGTGCATGGGCTGGGGCGGAGCCAGAGGAAAATCGAGGGGCCGGGGTGCTGACCCTAATAAGCTAGTTGTTCTTTTTATGTCTTTTTTGCCTTGTGGGTGCATAACTTTATCTTTAATGGGTGCAAATATGGTCAAAACAAGAGTATTAAAGCTGAATTTTCAGTTTTGTGTGGGTGCAGCCGCACCCAATGCCACTAATGTGGCTCCGCCCCAACATGGGAAAGGTACAGGCTCCATCAATGGATCTGCTCGGTTTCTGATAAGCTATAGTAATTCTCTATTGCTTGTCAAAAGTGCTTACCTGTATATGATGAGAAGGGCAAAAGGAAATTGTTCACAGAGCAGACACAAAAAAAGTTGATGCGGGTGGGTTTACAGGTTCTGCAGCAACAGTAACAAAGTGGGAGCTGCCACCTGACGGATGGGTAAAAATCAACTCTGATGCAAGTTTTCAGGAGGGGTCAGGGAGTGCTAGCATTGGCATTCTTATTCACGGTGCAGATGGAAGTGTCATCCTGACTGCATGGCGGCCCATCAGAAGATGTGCTTCAGTTGTGGATGCGGAGGCAGAAGCGTGCCTGGAAGGGGTGCGACTTCACCTGTGGCGGACTGGGTGTGACAACCGGTGGTGATGGAAACTGATTGCTCGGCTCTTATTGATGCACTGGAATCTTCAAAGAAGACAAGGTCATCCTGGGAAGGAATCGTGCAGGACATTCTTGCTGCTGGGAGGCTGCTACCCGGTATCAGTTTTAGGTGTGTCAAGAGGGAAGCTAATCAGGTGGCTCATTCTCTAGCACAACATGATATTAGAAGTAACGAGTTTGTAGTTAAGAGGTTTGATTTCCCTCTGTGTTAAGAATTTAGTCGAAACGGAGTCGTCTCACCACCCTCTCCTAGTTCTACAGGCAGTAGAGGTGAGGAGATGGTGGGGACCCTTGTGTCTTGTACTCTGCGTAGAAAAAAAAATGGAGCCTTCCCTTTCGCAAAAAAAAAGTAAGGTGCGGTGGTGAGGATGTCCTCCCTCTCTCTTTCGCCCCCCCCCCCCCCCTCCCAAAAAAATCCCCCCCGTAGATGTAGGTAGCTCTGCAGCTTGTAAGAACATCTCCAGCAGCATTGCCAAATTGGATTGCTATACCTAAAAACTACCAGAAAGTTTAAAAACAGCTTAAAAATTGCTCCAGCAAAGTTGCTATATGGATTGCTATACCTAAAATTTTTAGGCTATAGCCTAAATTTCTCTCTCCTAGACTCAAATATACCAATCCAACCCGTGAGTTGCCAAAACTTTTAGGCTATGGCGGGAAGCACCAACTGCCCTGCACGGGACATTTCCGCGCCTCTCCCGCCGCCGCACCCTTCTCTTCCTTCCAAATCCGGCCGGCGGCACCACCATGGACGGCCATGGCCACCTTCCCGCGCCTCCTCCTCCTCCCGCTGACGCTCCCAACCCGCCTCTGCACGCCATGACGTCCCCAAATCCCCATCGCAGCGGCGGCTAGGATTAGCGCCGCGGCCCTCAATCTTCAACGTCGGCGTGACGCACGGCTGCTCCATGTCGCGCTGGCCTTGCCTGCGCCGCGCCGCCAAGCTCGCGCCACACCACCAAGCCGCCAAGCGTGCGCCGCGCCGCGCCGTCGAGGCCGCGCCCTAACGTAGATCCTACGAGAACGATGCTTCGTCGCTATCGTCTTTGTCAGGTCTATCTCTCCTCGACACCATCGCCTCCGCCAAGCCGACGTGCTTCCCTCTCCCCTCAGCTGACTAGTTGAGCACTTGGTTGGACGCCGCCGCCCTTCCTTGGAACTAAAGAGCCATATCCTCTACACGCCACTAGTATTGCAGCCTCAACATCCCAGTTGGTGATAAGCAACACAACATGCTCCCATTCTCTCGGCGGCGCCATCTTCGGCCACGACCACTTCTCTGTGTCGGCCACAACGTGGCAGCCATGCGTAGCTTCTTTGAGGCACGTGGCATGCTATGTGTTCAATGTGAGTGTGGTGCTTTATGCAGTATTATGTGTTCTATAGGATATCAGGGACCTTATCTAATGGGTTCACCGCAACGTCAATAATACTAGTGGTCCAGCAATTGCGACTACATGGTTCCTCGACGTCCACGGCAACACAAACATTCAGTGCATACGATACATGTTTCCTGAATGTCCATGGCAACGGCAACATTCCGTGCTCGCAGTCTCAAGACTGTTGACCGTCACGGGTGGTCCGGCCATTGCAACTTGGATCCAGATGTTTTGCCTTTCAGGGGCGCTAGTTCTGCGTTCCATGTGTGTCCTGGTGAACAAGATGCACATTAAGCTTCACCGACGATACTTTGTCAAGAAGGCAGCAAAGCCCTCAATAAATCTACGCTTAACAGCAGTGAGTCCCCTTAGGCAGCTCTTCAGTAGTCGGCCTGTTGCATGGTTGCTCGTCTCTAGTAGTTCCTACTCTGTCATTGTTAAGTGTCCACACCGCCTTGGGGTGCTTTGTAACCTAAAGGGATCAAAACCCTTTGCTTTGTACTCTGGATTAACCGGTTGTTGCATTAACTTAACTGCCATTCAGAGAGAGAGAGAGAGAGAGAGAGAGAGAGAGAGAGAGAGAGAGAGAGAGAGAGAGAGAGAGTAAGGTGCCGACGAGGTATTTTCAGACCTTTGACCAATATGCTATGAAATAGTATTACGCGGCGCAAACCATATAAGGCTGATTGACGGCAACTTCAACACAGAACTTAAAGGTTGGGCAACAGCCTTATGAGGATAGTAAGGTAAAGAGATATACAAGAGGCACGTATATATAGGGAGGGCTGTACGCACGGTTGTATGTCGCGTCAATGTCGTCGACGACCTCCTTCTTGCCGTCGCTGAGGAAGAGCCTCGGCGGCTGCACGGTCTGGTTGCAGATGAGCTCGAAGTCGGGGTCCCTGAAGCAACCGTCGCCGATGCCGAAGGGGTAGTCGAATGTGATGCCGCCGCAGCTCGCCGGGCAACGCGCAAGCTCGACGAGGAACGGAATGGTCACGTTGCCGCCGGCGGCCTCCGTGCCTCTCGCAGCAGAAGCTACGAACACGACCAGGTGCAGGGAGAACACGGCAAAGACGACGACGCTCATGGCATACAATCCACGTCCACGTGCATGAACATTCAGTAATAGTCTTTGCTGATAGCCTAATATGTGACTGTGCAGCATGTATAATAAGGGAACAAAAGGTTGAACTAGCTCGATCACGTCCGACGTCGTACGATATCTCTACGCTGATTTTTGCTTGGCTGGCGAGAGCTGCGGACGAGATAGAGCACGATCAGGTGACGCACGAAAGGTGAGGAGGCAAAGGACGTTGACTGCTGGTCCAATCGGCAGGGCACTTGCGCCTGGCCGATTGCAATAATTTCTGGGTGACCCAAGATTCTGTTTCATAATCCGTAGGATTTTATTCTGCTGTGCTCCATATATGTCAATAACATGGAGACTGAGACTGATCTTTTGCATGTTGCGAAAGGGCATGTAGCCTAGTGGTTACAAGAGTCTCGGTAGCACCTGAGGTCCTGGGTTCGACTCCCGGTGGGAGCGAATTTTCTAGGATTTAACGGCGTTGTGCTTTCAGCGGTAGGCAACGTGACCGTCGACAGCGAGGCGTCAGTGGTGACTTCGTCAATCTGGAGGATTTGCCGGCTCAGTCTTCGAAGATGCTCATAGGGGTTTACACAAAAAAAAAATGCTCATAGGGGTAGGGTTTGCGTATGTACGGTCATAGGGGTGAGTGTGCGTGCATTATGAGTGTCTGAGTTGTACTGTGTAATTGCAAAAAAAAAAAATCTTTTGCATGCTATTTATTCTCATTTTTGTTAGATATCAATGTTTTATATTTGATATATAGCCATTGTTACCCTTCAGTTTAAACATATATGGCACAAAACATCGGATTTAACTAATTGAAAAATATTTTCACACACATATAGAGCCAAACAAGAATTTAAGATTTTATGATATTGTATATAAATATTATATTAGGCATATTAAAATGTTAAGGTTTGGAAGTCCCTATCTCTCATGAGAAAATGTGGTTAGAAATAATCGTCAGCTTTCTCCATGGTAAAATACCTTACCGTTAGCCTTTAAGACGGAAGATTTCTAGTGGAAGATGTGTTGCCTAATGCCCTTCTGAGGACTGAGAAGCCATAAAAATAGAAAAACAAACTTTAAATTATGCCGAAGAGGTATAGAGTGGCTACTCTATTGCTTCTGCCAAGGGTGAATGGCAACAGGTGGCCGAGGATCTAGCCGGAAACAGATATATATAACAAGCATTAAGCATTCCAAAAAACAAACGAACTGCATTAGGCATCCGTGGCCAAGGGGCAACACACATGACTGAGCAAACATCTACATATTTGTCCATGTTTTTAGAGCGTGTCCCTCATTATTATTTGTACGTCCTTGCCAAGACTTGTTCCCATAGGTACCTAAAATTTAAAATATCATCCCTTCTTTACCATAACCGAAAATCAAAATCAATGTTCACCATTAATTTCCATCTCGCCATTATAACTTTTGGAATGACCATGTTGTAGTCAGCTTTCCTTTTGCTCCTGCAAAACACAACGATCGATTCCTGAGATCAACCTGAGAATACAAAATAAAGCATGCCAACATCGATGGCCTCCACTAGGCACGGTTCCAACGCTTCACACGTACTGCCTTGAACTCACGGCTTGGAGCCCTTGACGATTCTAAATACATACATTGTACATAAATTATCCCATATGTGACATGTCACTTGGAGTTTAAGAATCATCCCAGTAACTCGTTTTGTTCAAAATGCCTACCTCTTACTGGATAGAGTTGCAAAAAACCACCTCAATATATATGCACATGCTTAACAAGTTCAATATGTTTTAATAAATTTGAAGGAGCCGATGAAGTCCTTATAGAAGTTACAAAATTTCGAGAGTATCGTCGTCTTTGTACTTTTTGAAAACTCCGTCACAAATAATGGCCAGCTAGAGTTTAAATGTCATTGCACTGAGATTTTCTATTTGCATTTTTTTTTAACGGTGGCATGACAAATAAGACATATCGAACATTTAATTTTATCATCTTAGCTAGCTTGGAAAAAATGGGTAGACTTAGTTAAGCATATATGATTGTGTGGTTTTTGTAGTGATAATATTTCAAGAGGAATGTCTACTACTTAATAAGTCTTAAAGGGGTCGTCAGCCACAATTTTCAGTTTCAGATCTCTGCCTACCGATTTCATGTCGGAGTCAAGTCGCCTATTTGTTTCTATGCCGAATTCGAATTACTGAGTTAAACACGAGTTCAATTTTCCAGATTTTCTTGAGTGAGAAACGAAGGGGGGACTGATTCTTATCCATTTGCTCATTGGTGTGCTTTACTCTTGTCAATTTGGGAGCTCCAACCGTCTCTAATGGGATCCACCCAAAAAAACTGTCTCTAATGGCGTCTAGCGTTTTTTTTTCTGGACGATACAGTACTGGTCGCGAGGTAGAAGAAAGGTGCTTAGCACCAATTTTGGGCCAGCTGGAATGTGCTTTGTTTTTTTTTGAGCAAAGCTGGGATGTGCTTTGTTGCAAGTTGGGACACCCGCATGGGCCATATCTGCTAAAGGGTTGGCTTTTCAGTCCAGTAAGGAGAGAGAGTTGGACCACGCTGGGCTGGGTGGTTTGACTGGGATTTTTCTTTTGCAGTTTTCTGGTGGGGAAATCCATGTCTTGTTTTTTTTTGTTGCTAAATTGGATATTGGACGCAAACACCATCACTCTAGATATCTGCCGAAACAAACGATGCAGCTAGGATAGCAATTGCTCGTCACTTGATGAAGCCTGATGAAAGCACACGAATTCTTACATGTAAGATTGCTCTAAGTATGCACATGTGCGGCTGCAAAAGGAACCCAAAAATACCGGTAAAAAAAACCAAAAAAGTTAGCAATTAGTTGCAACGAGCTAGACGACGACTCACAAGTCATAGAGCGCTGTGCAAGTTGTCCACTTGGCCACCAGCGTGACCCTGGCGACTAGTTTTTCGAGTTAGGCGTATCCAAGTACAGAGGTGCATCAAGCCGGCTCCGCTATATAGGCGTCGTGCCGCAAAATGTTATGATTAGGAAATCTACTACCATGCAATCTTGGTTTTTGGGGGGTTCCATGCAATCTTTTTTTTCCGAGTTAGGTGGTCTGGGAAAAACAATCTAGGCACCCACCTATATTTGAGTTCTCAAATCTCTCATAGCTAAAACACATCTTATTTTCCATTGGAGTTCTATATATGTTTGTTTCTCATTGAATGTCCAAAACTGTTTTGTACTAGCTTTAACCAATCAATTATATTGTCTTGTGATTTTATCTTTTTTTTTTGACCCATAGCAACGCACAGGCAATTAATTAGCTAGTCTACTCATACGAGTTTTAAAATGTTTCCAAGCTACTTTTTAAACAAACAATAATTTAATTTGCCAAATTTTGAAGGATCTAGG
>RWGY01000034.1:2957069-2990992 GCA_007726485.1 Eragrostis curvula | reverse complement strand
TATACCAAACTTGTTTCGGACATGTGCTTGTTTTGCCATGGCGTGGGAAGAGAAGACGATGAAAATAAACTTCATGAACTAGAAAATCTTTGCTCTAAACATATAATACCTACATCTCGAATATAAGCATTTCGCTATAAACCTCAACAGTAAAGGCGGCAGGGGCGGAGCTACATAGAAACTTGTGGGTGGGGCGCACCCAAAACTTAACAAAACTTCAGTGCTATGTCACATTTTTACCATATATGCACCCACATTATCTCATAATATTGCACCCACAAGGCTAAAAAACCAGGTCGAGATCTCTAATTTACAGGGTTGACCCCCCCTCCGGCAGGCTCTAGCCCCGCCACTGAAAGGCGTACTATGTAATGTAAAGTAATTCCTCGCAAGCTGATATCCCCCAACAATGGCATTTAGCTTTCCCACATGTCAACATGCTACGAATTTGCTCAGAAGTACGTTCTATCTTATGCTCTGTTGCCCTACGATACTGAAAAAGTGAGCATAGAATCGGAAAGGTGCTGCATTATGTCACTAAAAAAGCAACGAAAACGATGACACGCAGGTAATTGAGATGCCAAGCTTGCACGGCATAACTATCGATTATTCAGAAATCCCAAAACCTTGTGGGCTTCAATGACCTTCCTGTCACATCGAGCTGGGCGAGAGCTGCGTGTACTGTGTCCTTCAGTTGAGCACCACCCATTTCTTCTGTAGTCTGCTGATGACAATAGTGTCGTTATCTGACTGAGAAAATTTAGCATGAGAGCTACTGTTAATTGTGTTCACCTAGCTAAGCGCGTATATATTCCCAAAAATCTGTGCAGTAATGTTGACTTCCATTGTAATCAGGCAATTGCAATCAGCAATCGTTTTCAATTCTAGAAATAGCAAGGAATCTATTCTATTTTAATGGAGAGGAAAAAATTCCAACAAAAGAACAATCTACAGACATTTAGCTTACAACATCAATTTGTCAATTTTTATTTCCAAGTTAGAAATAAATATATTCATATTTAGTAAATGAAGCCAACGTTGTGTTTGAATAGTCCAAATATAGAGACAAATAACATTTTTCAATGAATGCATCACTTCTATTTATGCAATCTAAATTTATTTAAGAACATCGATGTGAAATGCAAAATGTTGTATCATCTATAGAGAATAACCCTTTTCCATTTTCACTTGTGTAATGCCATAAAATATGTATAATGTCGTTCAGACTTGTGCCGGTTGCTTCTTGTGACATTTTATCTTGATTTTCTTCTTTTTCATTGTATTTTCTGCCATGTGGTCACCAGTTTGTTTTATGGACCAAAACTCTCTATATCATCCTAAATGTGCGGAAGAGAAACTGCCCTATCTTTTATGATTTGTCGCCCATGTTTATGGTTGGTGCGTTTAAATTCCATGGACATGTTAATCAATTCATGCAGAACAGAAAGAGACTGGCCGGTTCCTTCAAAATAAGACAAAAGAAATTCAGCAGCAAGAAACTGGGACCCTTGAAGGCCATATAGGTGCCAAAAAAACAACAACAATATTAGTGTCACTGCCATAGGCATGACTGATTGTTTTCTCATTTTCTTACAGGAGTTATATCTGCCCACCACCATGTGGCCTTTTTGGGCCGTTGATGTCGTCACCACAATACCACAAACAGCTTCGAGTACTGCCATATATTTATCTATATCGGACATTTCTCTATATCGTCTCGTAGTATAATTAATAGTCATATTAATCATATATTTCTCTCAAACACGTGTGAAAAAGTGTGTCCGCCATATATTTCTGACAACCAGCCATGATTTGTTCGTCCTTTCTCAAAAGTGAAAAGTGAGGTGATATATTGTTATCAGGCATTTAGTTGGCTTTTCAGAAAGGTTGAACTCATCAAAAAAGGAGTACCGGATTACATGAAAAACTAAACTCAGGGCGCTGATAACTCGATTCAATTCATCCCTCTCCATTACAATTTACAATGGACAACTTGGGGGCAACAAAAGAAGATGATCTCAACTCATCAAATTCAGACGTACTCAGTCGTCGAGCGTGAAGTATTTAGATCGTCTTAATAAAGCAGAAGTAATTCCATGTGTGTGGACAAAGCAACGCTGTCAGTCGAGCGCGATCACCATCTTTATGTGCCGCCCAAATGACGTCACCCCGGCTGACGTCACCCCTATCCGATGAGTCAGAGAGAAGGGGCACGAGCCAAAATTAAGCGCGACAGCGACGCATACGCGACCGGAGTTTCTGGGCGTGGCAATAAACAGAACAGGCTAACGATGATTATTGTTGGTGCGGTTGGAGGTTGTAGTCGCGTTACCTGTACGAACATGGTGTGGACGACGGCGTCGCCGACGGCGGCGATGGTGGCCGTGACGACGCGGAGGCGGAGCGGCTCCAGCGCCCGGCACACCTTGGCGACGGCGTCCCGGCCGCGGCTGCACCGCACGCTGATCACCGACACCTTCTCCCCCGCCTCTGACACCTGCACCTGTTGCGCCACGCATCATTATGGTACGACAGTCGAACTGCAGCTTATAACAACTGCTCGTTGATTTTCACTTTGAGATGAGAAAAAACTGTTTTTTTTTCCCATTACCTCGAAGATCTGGAAAGGCGTTGCGGTGGCGCCGTCGTGGTCCGGCGACGCCCTCCGCGGCTTCTTCGGCCACGGGAAGCTGTCGTCGGCGTCGTTCGTCTTGACCGGGACAACGGCTGAAGACTCGAGTGAGGACACCTCGGCGAGGATCCGGCGCTCTTCCTCCTGCAGCCTCTCGATGTAGGCGATGGCGTCCCTGATGATGGACGCCTTGTCCATCTGCGCTAATTAAGCCACCATACCAAAAAAAATCAATTCAACTGCCTTGCATGGTGGCGGACTGCTGCTGCCTCAGTTACTGACCCACCGACCTTGGTGATGTTGGGGACGACGCTGCGCAGCGCGTAGAGCTTCTCGTTGAGCCTCCGGCGGCGGTCCCTCTCCATCACCATGTTCTTGCTCGTCGCCGCCACTCCAGGATGCGGCTGCGGCGGTGGAGGCGAGGACGACGCGGTGGGCACCGCCGTGGAGCAGGAGTTGGCGCCGTCCGGCGAGTTGGAGTCCTCGCGGTAGGGGTAGTACATGGACTCCCCGGCCATTTCGGTCGCCGGCACCTCGTACATCCTGCTTGCACGCGCACGGTTCAGCTCATAGATCAACTGTTTGTTGATAAGAAAGAAACAAAGAAAGAAGAGGATGGCATATATATATGGTACCTGTCGACGGCGGCGAGGTCGTAGTCGAGCATGAGGTGGGGCGGCGGCGGCCAGAAGAAGTCGAAGCCCAAGCCCAGCAAGTCCGCCTCCATTGGACTGTCCTTGATCACTCCCAGCTGTCCTTGCCCCAGGCGAGAAAAGTGTTCTTGTCTCCTCCTCCGTCTCAACCTCCAGAGAGCGTACTCACACTGCAAGCCCACACTTGCACTTTATAGAAGCCACTGGTCACTCACTGCCAACCATATTCCTCATGTGGCTAATTAAGCATCGATGCTTTGGGACGGGCGGAATAACTTTTTTGTTGCCTGCGTGTGGGTAATGGATGCCATCCAGCCTTTCGAGCCAAGCAACGCAAAGCAGAAGCAGAGAGCATCGGGTGATGACTGTTGGTGACAGGTGAACCAGCAGGTGGGTAGGATGCAGATCGTTGATCAAGAGCGGTGGGGGAAAAAAGAAAAAAAAAATGAGGAGGCACCGCACCAGACAGACCGGGGTAGGACCGGCAAGGCGCGACCACACTAGTACGTAACGTGGCACGTAGCTAGGCTGCCCCAGTCATTGTCCTCGTCGATCTTGGCCCCTGGATCCTTGCTCTCTTTTTATTCAGGCGCGATTGCCACAGATATACTACTTTTGAGTGCGTTATCTCGGCGTGGCGTCCTCAGGACTGCCCAGGATTTGGAGCCTTCCTCCTGGCACCTAGTCGTCGTGCCTGATGTGCCGCCAGCTACATGTTTGTCTGCCCACGGGTAAGAGATGGAGGCGGCCGGGGCCATTCCATTCCATGCCACGAAGGAAATAATGGAGAGGGTCCCTTCTCATGCCAACAAGGGCTCAAACGTCGTCGGACCATCATCCACCTGAGATTCTCAACCCCCAGGATCCATCCCTAGTTTGGGGCCTTTGCTCCTCTTTGTTCCTTAAGTAACGTGCCACGAGCATCGCTTTCAATCAGCCATGGGCAGAGATGCCAACGTGAACATTATTCCTGGGCACGAGACGAACGCGGGCTCAAAACAAACACCATGTCCAATTGGAGTCTCAACACCTATGATTTCCTCGATCAGGAACCCATGCACAATGCATGAAAGTTTATCATGCATGTTGTTGGCTACTCAAAACAAAACAGAAAATTTCCTCCACGCATCCTGGATATTTCACGTTTCAGTGAAAACATCATCCGTCTTCCCCTATTTGAGATTACTGAGATATACTATATGGGTCACCATTTTGAAAGAAAAAGAAAAATATATAAGTTTGTAGGATTCCAATCCACGCTATGCTGACTGGGATGCATGTGTCGGAAATCCTCTAGCGAAAGACGAATTTTGACTGACGTGTGGGTCCACAACATGCTGATTTGTCATACCCTAAATTTCTGAGGTACTTGAATACACCGTATCAGTCCCTGGATCAGACGCTGATACGGACATTCTCACAGAATGGCATTTCAGAGTCATACCTTTATTTATTACCGAAGCTCATTACAAGCCTTTTGATTACATAAAAGGTCTTTGATATGGCCAGAGGCCTTACAACTCAACACATCACACCACAATGGTCATTGCTGGGAAGCAGCAATGCCACACTTTATTCTACACAATGGACGGCGGAAGCGGATCCACTCCACAGGCAAACTTGCGCGTGACGACCCTAGTCCTCTTCGCCATCGGCTTGAAAGTCGTATTCTGCTTCTTCCTCTAAATGATTGATTGCGACGGGGAGTGAGTACATAAGGTACTCAACAAGTCCTAACACAAAGGTGACTCATATGCAAAGGTGTTGTCAAGGAATAGGCTGAGGGTTTACATTGATCGGCCGAAAAGCCAATTTTCAATGCAGGGGTTTGATTTTGAAAACCAAAACGTTTTGCAGAACTCTAAGTCAAAATTGATAAGGATTTAGTGGGGTTGAATGGCTCTGGGGGAGAATGAAACCTTCCCGCCAGTTCTCAAGTTTTAACGTTGACAGACAACCAGCACACGGCTCCAAACCGGCGTTATTCCAAAAACACACACGCCAAGGATAACTCACACAGAAAATCTAATCATTGTGTGGCCATTGCTTTCGCTTTGTCCAATGCCGTGGAACACGGCTATCCGGATAGGTTTTACACTCTGCAGAGGTTGTACACTTTACCCACGAGGCATGCCAGACATTTCCACCGTCGTGGGTCGGAAAGACATGCTAATGGTCCCGTACCTGCCTAATGTCACCACGGTACCACCTCGGAAAATCCACGACCAGGGGCCTCACATAACCATAACATGGCCAATAACTTTCACTTACCAGATCCTGACGCCAATCTCGTCAAGATCTTCTCCTGACTTCCGATTGCAACTCCCTGCCTCCTGGTGGTACCGGGCAATCACTAGTAGGGTGTGGTTCCAAACCCTGCCCATACAGGGGCTCGTGGTTGCACTAAGGTGCTAGGCAAGGCGGTACATGAACCGGTCCTTATACGACCGAAGCAAGCATCTTCAATAGCTACCCTCCTGCGAGGAATAGCGTCCCAGAGATAGCCTCCCCACTGAGGACTACCTCGCTTGCTCCCGTCTAAAAACATAACCCCCACTATGGGTTTCACTTACTAAACCCACCCCTTTTATTTCACACACACAACACCAAGTCACACTTACACATTTTCACACAAAAAGCAGGTGAAGCAATATTATTAATTAACACAGTGTGATAAATCCTAAGCGGCAATATTTTCTAACAAATCATTAAGGATTAAAGATGTTGGAACTTAGGGCTAACAATGGATTAAGGACAGCAATAAACAAGGCATGGCTTAATCAATACTGGGTTACTCTAACATTTAAATCATTTTAAAAGACCATGCATGTTTAATTTGTACACAGGCTCTATATAGGATATTTTGTAGGAATTAATTAGGTTAAATATGATCAAGGTGGTTAGGACTTGCTTTCACCAAAATCTTCCTCCTCTAAACCTTCTTCGTAGTCGGGGTCCTCGTGCTCCTCCTCGAAGACTTGATTATCTATCGATTAAAGAAAAGTTAAATCTACCGCTTAACACACAATTAAACAATCATTAAAAATAAAATAAAATTTTAAAAAGACACAACGGAGGATGGTTCTGGTGTGGTTTGATAGGGAATGATTTTAGATGAATAACGGTGCAAGAATCATTTGATTTGGAGTTAAAATGACAAAGATATGAATATTTGAATTAAAGGGAAGAGGATTAAATTAGAGGTAGATTAACTTTAATTAAGTATAATCTCCACCCTAATTTTCCAGAGGTTCACAAGTGTTGGAAAAGGGTTAGAAATGATTTTGGGAATTTTTGGATATTTTTTGGGATTTTTTTGGATTTAAAAAGGTTCTGGAATAAGATTCTGTGTACACTGAGTGTGTGTACCCAGTGTTTTTGTGTGCGTAACAGAGGCTGACATGTGGGCCAGCTGGGGCCGGGGGCCCGTGTGCTACTGTGCTGTGGACTCGGTCCACGTGAGTGTGGACCGAGCCACGGTGTGAGGCGGGTGCACCGTGGGCCGGGCGTACCACGTGGGCGCGGCGACTCGGTCGCACGGGCCCGTGGCGCCGATGTGGCGGCCACGTCGGATGGCCGCATGACGCGGTCAAGGCGCGGCGGCGAGACACGCGCGCGCGGCGGCTGCGGCGCCGGAGTGCACGCCGGCGGCGGCTGCGGTGGTCGGAGCGGGGTGCAGAGGGCAGCTACGGGATCTACGCGCGACGGGGAGCTCGGTGGCGCTTGACGTTGACGTGGACAGGGGCTAGGGCGGCGCTGCGAGCTCACCGGAGTGCGGCGGCGCTCGGGCGCGCGCGGTGATGTGCGCCTGTGCGCGTGCGGGGGCAAGAGCAAGTGCTCGTGCGCGTGCGCGGGAGCGCGTGAGAGCTGCGCGCGGGCTCAGCCGGGCCGGGGAACACCCCACGGCGGCCGGAGAGGGAGAAGGGGGCGGCGGAGCGACTGCGCGAGGCGCGGGCTAGCCCCGAGTGCGCGAGGAGGATGGAGAGGGGGCGCAAAGGAGAGAGCAGGGAGCGGAGGTGCTCACCTCGGGCCCGGTGGGAGCGGGGAGCGTTGGGAGGCGGCGGAATAGCTCGTCGGAGCTTGGCCGGATTTGGGGGAGAAGAAGAGCTGGGCTTGGCTGTGTGGAGCGGGGGAGTGGGAGAGAGAGCGGAGTGACGGAGGGATGGAAGGGAGAGCTCGGCGCTCTACTTATAGCCGCGCAGAGGCGGTGGCTGGCCGGGAAATATCCCGAGTTCGTCGGGATATTTTCACCGGAGCTCGAGGTGTGCGCGGCGTGGGAGTGGGGGACGGGGATGAGGTGTGGCCACGCGGCGCAGAGGAGAGGGAGGGCCCGGACGCGACACGGCGGCGTGGTGCGGCGCTCCGACGCGAGCTCGATCGGGCGGCGCAAAAACTCGCCGGAGTTAAGAGCTAGAGTTAGGGCGTCATGATGATGTCGTCGAGGGGACGGGGCCCGGACGGGGAGAAGACACGGAGCTTGCCAAGTGGCGGAGGAGAGGGAGAGAGCAGCGACAGCGGCGTAAATGCCGCGATTCTCGCCGGCGGGTCGGGCGGTGGCGGCGGCGGCGCGAGGTTGACGAAGGGGACGGCCCCACTCGTCAGCGTCTCGCGGCGGCGGACGGGCGCAGACTGGGCCGAGGCGGAGTTGGGCCGGCGCGCGCGCGAACGGCCCAGTGGGGCGCGGGAAGGAGAGGAGGGAGAAAGGGGCTGGGCCGCGCGGGAAAGAAAAGAGGAAGTCGGCCCGGTTAGAAAAGAAATTGGTTTATCTTTTTCTGGATTTGGATTTTGGAAGAAATTCAAAGGAATTTGAATTCGAATTTGGATTTGGGTTCCAACACTCACTCAAACAATTAAAATAAGGGCAATAAAAAGGCAAAAAAATGCACATGAGTGTTTCATGCATGGTTTTATTTTCGAGAAAAATTTTAATTGAGCCCTAATTGAGTCTAGTCAATTATTTTAAGTTTGAAATTTTTTGAAAACCCATATTTTAGGGTTTATCGACATGGCCAAAAATACGGGTGCTACATGATTAGGATACGGGTGGGCGAAATCTCCCCTCCGGTGACGAATATATGGGTCCATCATGTGCTGACTAGGATGCGGGCGGGAGAAATCCCCTCTCCGGTGGCGAATATGTGGATCCACCATGTGCTGACTAGGATGGTGGCGGGCAAAATCCCCCCTCCGGTAATGAATATGTGGGTTCACCCATGTGCTGACTATGATGCGAGCGGGCGAAATCCTGGAATGAACGGTAGTGACGCTTAGTTTTTGTCATAAACAACCTAACCCGTGAGCCCGAAAGTCAATAGTGACGTCTTTTCATCACAAAATGGGTCCCGAATGCATCTCAATCCAAACATGAAGAATTAGACTTCGCATGCTTTGCAAAACAAGATTTGGCAGCGTGTAGGTGTGTTATATTATGGTTTGGATTGTGAAGACACACTAGGAAACACTACACCATGACACACTTCTGGTGACAGCGAATTTGTAGGAAAAGATTATTCATCACTGGCCAATTATCTTTAGGCAAAAGTGTATTGTTTCTACCTGAGCTTATATGTTGATGAAGGCACATTGCCAATTGTAGATGTATTGGCATAGGTTGGCCATGGTGTTGTGCAACTTAAAGTGACCAAGGAGGTGGTTAGTACCGAGGTCTCATGCCCCTATATGAAAACAAAGTACGTGCCATAGGCCAAAGAGAAGTTTTTTTTTTCTGAGAATACCACTAAAATTTAAACTTTATTCTGAAGTAGTTAGAATATTGTTCTCGCGAGAGAATCTTAGGAGAATAGACTCAATCCGATTAGCATAGGGTGCCCGAAATAAATTGTAACGTGACCATGTATGTACAAATGTGTAAGTGAATGATAGAACTTGGGGCATGTACGTTTCCATGACGACTGTTTATTTCCCAGGCATTCAGGATTGGGCGTTCGTGTTGGCGCTGCTTTTGGGGATTGAGATCATGCGATTATTGTATTTTTGCCGCAAATTTACATGTACAGCCACGATGTAGGAAAAACGAGTTGAACGTATTATTCCGCATGCATTGTTTGAAACAAAAAAACGTGTTATCTCACATCAACCAAAAAACATGTTAGGCTCCATGATCTGCATGCACCGAAAGCTTTCTCGTACATCAACCAAACTGTAGCCTGATTTAACGGAGAGGGTGAGGGTGAGCAGCGGTAATCACGCGCATGGAGCAGGATCAGCCATTTCTTTCTTTTCTTTTTTTCAGTTTCTTTTTTATAAAAATCAAAGGTTACGATTGATTTGCTCTCTTGCACCATAAGGTGCAAAGACTCATAAGCTGGGACTATCGTAGCAGTGCCCTTGTAGATACGTCGCAAAGGTCTGGATTGGGCTCTCTATTTAGTAGGACACTCGTCCTCGACGTCAGCAGCAATTGTTCAAGAGGTTTCAGCTTCTTTCACAACCAACTACTCTTCGCTTGTGAGACCACGTATATCCTGGGCTATCTCCAAACGATGCAGCAGTTCCCAGGATTTTTTCCAGCTGCATCGACATGTTTCTTGACTGGCTTCGAGCTCCAAGACTGTAGATTGCGGAATTTTGTTGCTAGTCTCTCAATGGTACAGGTGCTTGCCACTGGAATGCCCCCATTCCCAATGCCTCTCGCTTCTAACTTCCTGACAGGTGTGAATGCTTTGAAGGAAAATGAGACGTTGTAGTGTGAATCGCAAAATATGGTGGTGTTTGGATCCCCACCAGCTTATAAGAATCTGAATTATGGGTGTGGTTTCTATAATTTGATTTATATCGGATCCTGGATTCTTAAAATCTATAAACCTAAATCTATAATGAACCTTTGGTCATGGTATTAATTGTAGGAAGTCACAAGTCTTTTGGTTTGGACCTAGATCTGTTAGTGCAAGGCCTCTTTCTACCAGTGGCAAAGGCAAGGTTTTCAAACTGGGTGTGCAGAACAAGTAAACACATGTCTCATAGTTTTAATGGTCCATAAAATCAAATAATAAAGTACAAATAGCTCTCTTATGTGTAAAATAGTTTAGAAACTCAAAAACTAAAGAGAATTACAAATTAACTGGACGAGAAGGCTTCTGAAAATGAGAGATTATGTCTTCATCACTAACACGTAGAAAAATTCCTTCTCAGTAATCACAATCATTCAAATATTGACGGCCACAACAGTCCTCATAGAGAACTAGCTATTACGGCTGGGTCGGACAACCCAGCCGTATGCAAAGCATTTTTGGTCCTCATAACGGTTGGATGTCTATCAGTTTAAAGATTAATTTCTGATATCTACTTCATTTACAAACCGTGACAATGATGCTACGGATCATCAAATATAAATGAGCCTTTATAGAATCGTATGAACTGTTATCTGCAATACTCTCATCTTGAGGATACATGATATTTATTGGGAATCAATGTCAGACTCTCATATGGCACTCTAGGATATAACAATACTAGAAGCAAATCATGTGCTGCAACTCTCAAGATTCCTAAGGCCCCCTTTGGAACGCAGGATTTTCACAGGAATGGTACAGGAATTTCACAGGAATCAGTTGACTGTTCACAGGAAAAACGCAGGAATAGGAAAAAATCCCGCATTCCAAAGGGGGCTTAAATCTTCATTTCTTCAATATGGTAGCAAGTATACTGGAATATCAATGATCCTTATCAGTATTCGTAACCATGACTTTGGATTTGTGGATTCCTGTTAATTTATGCATACTCAATTCTGGATTCTCGCATAACAATGGAGGATTCTTGGGCATTTATTTAGAATCAAACGTGTACTCCCTCTGTCCCAAAATAGATGTCGCTGTTGACTTTTTTGACCACTCGTCTTATTCAAATTTTTTGTGCAAATCTTATTTATTTTTTATAATTTATTTTATCATTGAATATATTTTAATCATGACATATTTGTTTTTATATTTAAATAATGTTTTGAATATGACGAAGGGTCAAACATCATATCCAACTACACCTATTTTGGGACAAAGAGAGTATTGTTTTTTAAAGAACCAATCAACCAAGTGTTCCTGTATGCTTTAGAGGAAGGCCAACCCGCGACAAGCAGAGCCGAGCCCTCTAGTTCTGGCACCCATGCATGCGCCTAGGCCGCCCATCGCATGCGCCTCCGCTGGGTCCCATTTTTATCTCAAGACTGCTCCCTCTCCACTCTAATTATGGCCCACCACTGCATGAAAGATTGGGACGCCACCGGCGCTTGCAGCTCAGACAAGCGCACCCTCTCTCCTCGTTTCTCTTTCCTCCATGTAAGCATATTCTGACATACATTGGCTACAAGCCCAAGCAATGGGCTTGCTCTAAGTAGATGTGTGCAGGGCACCGGTGACAGACACCAGAAAAGTCAGAATGGCTACGAAAGCAAACATACAGCTTCGTTTTCTCTTCTCTTTAGCCTTGGTTTTGGTTACAACACAGAGTGCGACTGCGTCTGATTGTTGGCACGAGAAATTTTTTGTTATAGCAGCATGCGAGAGAACCATAAAACGTGAAAATGTCCCCTACCGTCCCCCAACGGACAAGTGCCGTGCTGAAGTGGAACGATCCGACATGAATTGCATCTGCATGATATTCACCATGCAATCATGACGTGACACATGAAGAAGTGTCCGCAAAGAAACTTGTTCGTCTGGCAGCAGAATGTGGCAAGCGAATCCCAGTTGCGACAAGGTGTGGACCTGGTAAGTGCACCATACTATTCGTTTTTTAATATATAGAGAAACTTCAGTACCGTTATATGTCGATGCAAAGTGAGAAATGTTTTCAATAATTGATAGATCATTTTGTTAGAGCATGACTGATCGATCCAGAATATGATATGATCTTTCTTTTCAGATTTCATTGTTCCGCCGTATTCACCATCGGCCGCCACGTGGGCACATCCATAAGAGTTCATAGAAGCATAGACATTACCCATGATAAATGGTGAAATAATAAAGTTGTCCTTGGTTGATTTAACAGTCTCTCGTGTTTAGTCATGGCCATTCAATGAAAATAGAAATCAATATGGTAGAATAAATTATGCGATAATAAAAGCAGCCAGGCACAAATCCCAAAGCAGCCAGGCTAATAATTAATAAATGGTTATTAGTATTGGGAAATTTGCTACAACACACTAGAAAGGTGTGGTTTTAGGTACAACACACTCCAACTCTTGTATTTAGCTGTGGCACACTCCAAAAGTGTGGTAATTTAGGTGCAGCACACTAATAAAGGAAAATGTGGATTTTTCAATTTTTTTATCTCATTATACGAAACTCATTACAACTTGAAACTTTTCACAGTGATACATTGTTATATTCTCTATTCATGTGTTTTATTTTATATTTTTTAATGATTGTTTAAATTACTTTTCATTGAGAACAAATTTTGTTGTGTAAAACAAAGTATATGAACAATAAGGAAAAAATCTATAAAAAAATATAAATGGATAGAGTATGCAGCAATGTATTATTGTGCAACGTTGTAATGTGTTTCGTACAATGAGATAAAAGAGTTGAAAAAAACACTTTTTCCCTAGTTAGTGTGCTGCACCTAAATTACCACACTTTTGGAGTGTGTCATAGCTAAATACAAGAGTTGGAGTAGTGTTGTGGCCAAAGCCACGCCTTTCTAGTGTGTTGTAGCAAATTTCCCCATTAGTATTTTACTACTCCCCGTACCCGTGCTGCCCGTACTTGACCGGATCCAAACCAGCCTGACTGAGCCACCAGGAAAAACAGATCGAACTGCGATAGATCCGCAAGTCATGAACCTCCTCCATACCCCGTGCTGGTGGTCAAATTTGGCAGGTGGTTTCGTTTGCAAGAATTCAAGTGCTAGAGTCAGAGCTGGTGCATGGCAAGCTATGGTGGCCTGTGAGGCGAGGACTTATATGGTCTGCTGCTGGTGATTTCTCTCATGTGCTGTTACAGGGAGTTACGTGGCTTACATGGTGGTTGCACTTCGGTTCATCAGAGAGCCTGATGTTGAACGGTGGAGGATTCATGTGAAACGTACGCGTGAAGGATTTCTGGGCGAGTTGGAGTCCGATGTGGGGCTGTCAAAGTACGTATACTTACATGGTGTTGGAGATAAGAGCGTAGGAATTAAGTTTAGTTACAATTAGGAGATTAGGTGGAGTCAGTTTTCGTATTCAGTTAGGATTTGCCGTGTTATTATATAAGTAGTGCAGGTTAGCGAGAGAGGGAGCCAGAACCAATCGATACATTCGTTATTTTTCAATCTATTATTTTCGTTTTCCTTTTCTTTGGTGTTTTGCCGTGAAAAACATCCGAAACTTCTCTGCGAAAGTGAGGAGAAAGCTTTGCTAATTTGTGTGTAAATCAGTCGCTTCGCCGTTGCGTAAACACGGTGTTTATCTTGTTGTTGCTTGGCAAATTTTGTTGAGCAACAAATTGGCGACTCCGCTGGGGACGAGTTCGTCGTTCGTGTGGTGGTTCTATTGCTGTTGATCGGCACCATCGTTGCCGGTTAAGAGCAAGGAGGAAGATGACGGGGGCTGGCGATTCTTCAGAGATCGACCAAGACAACATCATGGAGGTAAAGTTTGAGGACTTGGCAGAAGAAGATCGCAAGGCGCTGGAGCGGGAGATTCAGGAGGAGATGGCGGCGCGACGCAAGGAGAAGATGGCGGAATTTCGGATGACCAGGAGTGGAACAATCACGAGGTCGACGACGGGGAGCACTTCAGCAACTAAGGTACCGAACAGGTCATCTCTACTAACTCCTGATGAATTAGTTCAGATGGTTGATATTTCGGTGGCTAGTAAGTTTGGGGCTGAAATTGAGCAGTTTTCTCGTACTGTCACTCAAACATTGAAAGGATCGTTTGATGAATTTAAGCAGGTGTTTAAACAAGATATAGATAACAATTTGCCTAAGCAAGTCAGGTCTACCGTTTTGCAAATCCAAGGAGAGCTGCGAGATAAACGATCTGAAGTTTCTTGTAGAAATAATTTACCTAGTGTTCCAAATCCTGATGTGATCCCGTTTATAATTGAGAGAAATTCAGGGTTAAGTCCTAATTTGCAGCAACCTTTTTATGAGACAAGAGCATGCAGCGTACCTCCTGTAGTAGCAACGGGTTGTGATGTTCCTTATGGTGTTGTGCCAGATTCATTTTGTCCTAGGACATCAGTCCCTGAAACTGCTAGTGCTAGTAAGGGAAGAGAGGTTTCTGAAAGTTTCAAGGAAAATCTGTTAAAAACTTTGAGAGAATTCAGTTTTGAGCCAAAAAATAGTGCTAGGGCATACCAAAAACTCTTTCCTGAACACTTTGATAGTATACCATATCCTAGAGGTTTTACAATCCCAGATTTTGCAAAGTTTACGGGAGACCATGGTAGGACTACTTGTGAGCATGTTGCACAGTTTTTAGCACAAATAAGTGAAGTGGCGCATGTGGATGTTTACAGAATTAAATTGTTCCCTTTATCATTATCTGGGACTGCATTTAGTTGGTTCAGTTCTCTTACTCTTAATTCTATCAGCGCTTGGTCTCAACTTGAACAAAAATTTCATGACTATTTTTATAATGCTGAAACTGAACTTAGGCTGTCACATCTCACTGAAGTTAGGCAAAAGCATAATGAAACTGTTTCTGAATATATTAAAAGATTTAGAGAAACTAGGAATAGATGTTATAGCCTAACCATTGGAGAAAAAGATTTGGCCGATCTTGCTTTTTCAGGATTATCATCACACTTGAGAGAGAAGATAGAAGGACATGATTTTATTGATGTTAACCAAGTCATGCTGGGTGCCATAGCTTATGAAAATCGTGCTAAAGATAATCATCAATATAGCCGATATATGGATGGAAGTAGTATAGAACAAGAAAATCAAATTAATAATGTTTTGGAGGGTAACTCGGCCAGTGATTATGCTGCTGAAATTTGTTTAGCCTAATGGGTTGATATTTCTGAAAATAATCCTTTATCTTGTTCTTTTTTAAAGATTCATCTAGGGAAGAAGGAAACGATAAAGTATACATTTGATGTTTATAAGTGTGACAAGTTATTCGATGTATTACTATAGAACAAGTTGATTAGGCTGAAAGATAGACATGCCATACCAACTCTGGATCAGTTGGCTAAACGAAAATATTGCAAGTGGCATGATTCGTTTTCTCATACTACCAATGAGTGTAATTATTTTCGACGTCAGGTGCAATCAGCTTTTAATGATGGACGGTTGATCTTGGGAGTTGGTGATGAAATGAAGGTGGATGTGGATCCTTTTCCTGTAAACACAATTAATTTTGAGCAGAAGAAAGTATTGGTTCGGACTCATCAGGCTGAAACCACCATGGGAAAGAATGTTGTTGTTTCTGATGAGCTGAGAGCCAAGATGGTAAAATCAAAGAGCCCTGAGGTTAGAGTTTTGAAGATTGGTACAGAGTCCATGCGAGATGTGAGGAAGCTTGCTGATTTGGAAAAAAAACGCTAGGACTGATACGATTACGAGTCAATATTTTATTGGTCCTGGATGGATGCCTTGCTCTCGTGTATCAGGGCAGGTGCGTAACTCACAGAAGAAATTCAGAGACAAGGCTCTGTCAGGTTATTTTGCCGGACAGACTACAGTTGGAGCTGGCGGCGGCAGGATGAGTGACAAGTCTGTGTATTCAGATCAGCATTTTGGCATGACTGGGCTGCAAAATTCTTCCCTCAGTCGAACTGCGATGAGTGCCAGTAGATGGAAGCCTGTTGACAGAAAAGAAGCAGTGCATCATCCATTTATTTCTGAACTTGGTGCATTACAGGACAGTGAGCAGCATGGTGCTGAAAAAGGAGCAGAATATAAATATTCTAAGTTCAGTACAGGGCTTGTGCATGAGGTGAATAATTTTGTTGATTTGGAGCAGAAGACCAGGGTGGATATGATAGCAAATCAACAAGTTGTCGGTCCTGGTACAACGCCTCATCCTAGCATACAAGCGCATATGCAGAGCTCGAGTACAGAGCACGGTGAAGTTTTGGCAGTGGAGTGCATGAAGGTAGCACACGATGGCGAGCAGCAAGTTGCACAAGGTCAGATGTCTGATCTGGAAGCTAATAAAATGCAAGGTCGAGATTGGTGTGATGCTGAGTATGTAGGAAATATATTTGCTAGGTATGGCACAAGACCTTTGTGTGGTTATTCAGAAAGGGAACAGGAGGCTAGAGCTAGCATGATTGCAAGTCAGCGTGTTGTTGGTCCAAGAGCAATGCATGATTCTAGTGTATGCAGGGATGTACATGGCTCAAGGATGAGGTTCAGTAAGCAGGTTGTGCAGGGCTATTTTTCCGGACAGTCTAGAACATGGAATGGTAGCAGGTGGAGATCTTTTGTTGTGAGGCTGGTAAATCCTATTGTCATGCACGAGTGTTTTCGGATAAAGAACAGTGTCTTGTTAAATGGTTATAACAGGGTTTTAGCGGAGAGTGGAGAAGGCTGTGGCTGTCAAATACAAGGCTCGGGGGACAAGTGTACACCAAGGAACGTTTTGAATCTGTTAGTGTAAAGCCGACTGAAACTCGACTGAATATCTTAATTGTGTAATTATGATTACAGGAGGTATCAGGTGGTTGCAGCAGTGGATTGAAGAACATGGACCTAGCAAGCTCATGGACGATGGATTGAAATCGTCGCCCTTAGACGAACAGGTGTTCAATGGAGACATTGCAAGGTTAGCAGGTGCGTAGCTAAATACATGAAATATATTATCAGAATGTACACAAGGGAGCATGATGTAATATCAACTTATGGACGATGAGCATGTATAATCGTCTTTGAGACTGTAAAACTGGAATATTTCTCTAGTATGTGGCAGGGAGCAAATGATGAAATTTCAACTTCTGGACGATGGGTGTGTACAATCGTCCCTGTGGCTGTAAAATTTAAAGGGCGCTAAGTTGTGTTTTTCAGCACATCTTGTTTGCTTGGAAAACAGGGGGGCATGTGTTGGTGGTCAAATTTGGCAGGTGGTTTCGTTTGCAAGAATTCCAAGTGCTAGAGTCAGAGCTGGTGCATGGCAAGCTATGGTGGCCTGTGAGGCGAGGACTTATATGGTCTGCTGCTGGTGATTTCTCTCATGTGTTGTTACAGGGAGTTACGTGGCTTACATGGTGGTTGCACTTCGGTTCATCAGAGAGCCTGATGTTGAACGGTGGAGGATTCATGTGAAACGTACGCGTGAAGGATTTCTGGGCGAGTTGGAGTCCGATGTGGGGCTGTCAAAGTACGTATACTTACATGGTGTTGGAGATAAGAGCGTGGGAATTAAGTTTAGTTACAATTAGGAGATTAGGTGGAGTCAGTTTTCGTATTCAGTTAGGATTTGCCGTGTTATTATATAAGTAGTGCAGGTTAGCGAGAGAGAGAGAGCCAGAACCAATCGATACATTCGTTATGTTTCAATCTATTATTTTCGTTTTCCTTTTCTTTGGTGTTTTGCCGTGAAAAACATCCGAAACTTCTCTGCGAAAGTGAGGAGAAAGCTTTGTTGATTTGTGTGTAAATCAGTTGCTTCACCGTTGCGTAAACACGGTGTTTATCTTGTTGTTGCTTGGCAAATTTTGTTGAGCAACACCCCGCTCCTCTGTTCGTTCCATCGACTCTCCTGCTACGCGTTCCCAAACTTCCCATCACCTGGCGCCGCCGCAAACCAACCACCCGGCGGCGGCGCGCTCCATCCCCGGCGCCGCCGCTCTCCAATCACCCGACCTTTGACGTTGGTGCGCTCCATCACCCGACGACAGTGCGATCCATTCTTCCGTTGATAACACACTCCATTGATCTGCCCTGCGTCCTCCTGCTTGCCTCCCAGTTGCGCAGAATCTCCAAAACTGCAGCTCCCCATTGCAATTGCAACAGTCTCGATCGTTTGCCGTAGCCTTGTGGTGCAAATGAAGAAACGTTATGGCGGAGGCTGATTTGTTCCAAGGAACGTTTCTTCCGGGTAATATTAGCCCGAGCCAGCATTGGATTGTGGCGCCGCCGGTGAATGAAACGCGTTGAACGGGGAGACCGGGGGAGGTCAATGGAACAGAGGAACACAGGAGGAAGACGGCGACGACTCGCGATTTTGCCATGGTTTGACCCGAGTCGCTATGGATCAGGGTTGCGGATCGGGTTTGGGCCACGCGGGTATAGGATTAGTAAAATAAAAATTGTTTATTAATAAGTTTAGCTGCTTTGGGATTTGTGCCACTTTTGAAAAAAACTCCACCGAAGCAGTTCTCAAATAAAAGATGCATTAGTACCCAATAAGATATTGGGGCGTGCTCTTAATGGTTTCTGCTTATTTCATTCGATCTACTATGGCCCTTTTTCTATCGAAAAAAATCTCAACGAAGTATTCCATACCGTGTCAGTGTTGCTCGTCCGGGCGCATGGCACGCTCAAGCCCACATGTACAGCGTGGTTTTTTTTTTTTTGCGACGGCCCGGACATACGGCCTCTCTAGATGTACGCCACCTAACCAGTCAACGGAAAGGGCAGCGGCTGGAATTCATCGGGTGGAAGGAACTGAAAAGGTGCATGTGTCGATGTTTGAGAAGTGGGGCCTGTACCTCAAAACACCCGCAAATTAAAGAAAGATTTGGGAGCGGCAAATGTGCCCCTACGGACCCTGGAGCCGTCCATCATGCGTACATCAGTTGTATTGAAGCGACGTGCAGGTGATGTATTGTCATGGTACTCCCTCAGTCCCGTAAAGCATGTCGCTCTGGCAAAAAAAAATTTCCCCGAAAGGTTGTCGTTCCGGCAGCGAAATCAGGAGGCAGCCGTCCCCACCTTATCTCTTATCCTGAGAAAGGCCAAAAAAAAAAAAACAAATTCACCTCGTCCTCTCTTCCACACACAGGCAAACCGGATCTTGGAGCCCCCCTCTCTCCCCTGGCAAATTCCGTCGATCTCCATGGCTAACAGCAGTAGCCGCTCGCTGCCCGACGGCCGTTGCGACATATGCGACGGGCAACTCGAGTCGCGCGGTGCCTGGAGCGGCTGACGCGGCGGGTCGCGCGATGGCGGTGCCGGGGTGCTTCCCAGGCCCGACGGAGTGTCACGACCTCAACTGGGCCAGGCCTGCCCGACGAACCAAGCCCAGAAGAAGACCAGCTCATGGGCCGAGGAAAGCGTCAGAAGAGGCCAGTGGACAAGCTAAACCTGTAGAAGGCGTATTCTGTGAAGTGTGTGTTTGAGGCCTGCGTGCCATCTCGCTTTATAAGCGCTCGTGTGCCCTGAGGCGGATATCATCGATGTAATAGCTATTTGCTAAGAACCCTAAACCCCAACAACTTTCCTCCCTGAATCCTCTAGATTTCTATCCCTAAATCCTCTCAATTCTTGCTGAGTTATCATGTTCGTGACAATTTGGTATCAGAGCCGTTGCGGTCCTGGATCTCGGAGCCTGGAGCTGTAAAATTCCGATCTGAGGCTGGGAATCGGGTTGGATCGATTCGTCGATTTGGCTCTTGAGTCCCGTAATTCCTCGAGAGGTTGGCTCGGCGAGGAGTGAGACCAATCGGTGGTGAAGCTGGCTAGAGGACCCCGTCCTACCCTGACCACAAGGATGGCGAAGGTGGAATCGGACCAAGAGAAGCTGATGAAGAAACTGGATTCGGTGATTGCGATTCTGGACGGCTTCAACAAGTGGAGGCCCTCCGTCGACTCGTCGATGTCCACCATCACGAGATCGATGGGAAATCTGATGTCGCGCATCGAGGCGTTGGAAGCGGCCACAACGGACGCTCCGCCATCTGCACCGCCGCGCGGGGAAGAGGTGCGGGCCAATGGCCACCACGTCGATCCTAATCACCAGGGGACTTCTGACCGGACTATCGCTGTCCTTCAGAAACCCCTGGTCAAGAGTGAGTACGCCTTGACCAGGAACTTCCATTTTCCTACTGGTGATTTTGGTAGATCTGATGGCGAGTACAGTGGGGGTGGTAGGCATGCAAGTTATCATGATGGGGGTAATGGTAGAACTGGTCATTTCCGCATGCCTAAGTCTGAATTTCCAAAGTTTGATGGTGAAAACCCTAGGTGGTGGAAGGAACGGTGTGAAAAATACTTTGATATGTATGATGTGCCTGTTCACACCTGGGCTCGTTTTGCTACCATGCATTTTGTGGGTACTGCCGCACTGTGGTTGCAAACGTTTGAGGCTCTGCATAGGATTGAGTCATGGGCTGAACTTGTTGTTGCTGTGAATGACAAGTTTGGGAAGGATAAGTATGAGGATCACATCACTGAGCTGCTGATGCTCAAGCAAGTTAGTTCAGTAGAAGCGTACCATGCTAAATTTGAGGAGCTCATGCATAGAGTCTTGATTCACAACAATGCTTATGATGAAGTTTTCTTTGTCACTAGATTCTTGTTAGGGCTTAAGGAAGAAATCAGTTCTGTAATTCAATTACATAAGCCTAGAACTGTTGATCTGGCTTTATCTTTGGCTCTCAAACAGGAGAAGGCTGTGGAAATGCCTGCAAGAAAGAAGGGTTATTATAAACCTGATGGGAAGGAACCTTTCAAGAAGGAGTTCAGACAGCCCTCACCAGCAAAAGGAATATTGGGTGGCAATCCTGAAGAAGACAAGAAGAAAGACTCTGTCAGCTGGGGTCAAAAATTTGACTCACTGAGAGCCATGCTTAGGGCTCAAGGACTTTGCTACAAGTGCAGGGAGAAGTACACTGGACCTGGGCACAAGTGTCCCACAAAAATTCCTCTGCATATAATCGAGGAACTGTTTGAGATGTTCCAGCTTGAGCCTGACAATGTGATCCTTGATGAGGAAGATACTTCAGAAGATGAAGTTCTGCTGTGTATTTCTTCTGAAGCTGTTAATGGAGTTACACATAAGAAGACAATCAAGCTATTGGGAACTGTACAAGGCAAGAAAGTACAAATCCTAATCGATTCTGGAAGCTCTAACACCTTCATGAGTGAAGCTCTAGCTCAACAGTTGGGCTGTGAAATGAAACAAACCACAACTGCCAAGGTAATCATTGCAGATGGCAATCAAATGGTCTCTGATAAGATGATTCCTAAGGTTGAATGGTGGTGCCAAGGACAAATCTTTCACTCTGATATGAGAATCCTCCCTATAGGCTGTTATGACATAATCTTGGGCATGGACTGGTTGTCAGATTTCAGTCCCATGTGGGTGCATTGGCGTAAGAAAATACTCAAATTCACTCACAATAACAAGAGAGTGAGACTGACTGGAATTCAGGACAAAGTCAAATCTTGTAAAATGATCACATCCAAGAAGCTGCAGAAGGTGATAAAAAGGGGTGAACTAGCACAACTGATTCAGTTATGCAGGGTGGAGCAATCCTCAGACACTACTGCATCTGAGTTACCTGAGATTCAAGAATTAATTCAGAAGAATGCAAAGTTATTTGAGGAGCCAACTGAATTGCCACCTCAGAGGAAATTTGATCATTCAATACCTCTGCTGCAAGGCTCCAAACCAGTAAACCTGAAACCTTACAGGTTCTCTCCTCAACTCAAGGATGAAATGGAGAAGCAGATCAAAGACATGCTCAAGCGAAGGATCATACAACACAGCACAAGTCCCTTCTCATCTCCTGTACTGCTAGTCAAGAAGAAGGACGGCACGTGGCGTTTTTGTGTGGACTATCGCAGACTGAACTCCATAACAATCAAGAATAAATACCCAATGCCAGTAGTTGATGAGTTATTGGACGAGTTGAATGGTGCCCAATGGTTTACCAAGCTGGACTTTCGTGCTGGTTACCATCAAATTCGTTTGGCTGAAGAAGATGAACACAAAACTGCTTTCAAGACTCATGAGGGCCACTATGAATTCAAGGTGATGCCCTTCGGTCTTACAAATGCACCTGCAACCTTTCAAGACATCATGAACAGCATATTTGCCAAGCTGAATAGGAAATGTGTATTGGTGTTTGTGGATGATGTGCTCATATATAGCAAATCTTATGAAGACCACCTGCAGCATCTCCAAGAAGTATTTGACATTCTAGCTGAACATAACTTTTACATCAAGGCCAGCAAGTGCTCCTTTGCCAAGCAGCAATTGGAATATCTGGGGCATATCATTAGTACTACTGGAGTATCCACAGATCCTTCAAAGGTTGAAGTGGTTGCTAACTGGCCAACACCACTCAATGTAAAGAAACTCAGAGGCTTCTTGGGATTAGCAGGGTACTACAGGAAATTTATTAAGAACTATGGCATTCTCAGCAGGACATTAACTGATCTATTGAAGAAGAATGTTCCTTATGCCTGGACTGACACTCATCAACAAGCATTTGAAGCCATCAAATCTGCTCTAACCTCAGCACCAGTTCTCAAGCTGCCTGATTTTTCAAAGGAATTCACTGTGGAAACAGATGCTAGTGATGTGGGGATTGGTGCTATCCTCATGCAGGGAAATCAACCTCTGGCATTTCTGAGCAAAGCACTATGTCCTAGAAATAGGGGCTTATCAACATATGAAAAGGAATGTTTAGCAGTCATGATGGCAGTTGAGAAATGGAGATCCTACCTTCAACATGGTGAGTTTGTCATCAAAACTGACCAGAAGGCTCTCATTCACCTGGAGCAACAGCAGTTAAACACACCAATGCAGCAGAAAGCATTCATCAAGCTCATGGGTCTACAGTTCAGGATCCAGTATAAACAAGGCATCACTAACAAAGTGGCAGATGCTTTGTCCAGGCTACCAGAAAAAGAGGAACTCAATGCTATATCAGTCTGCAAACCTACTTGGCTTAATGAGGTCATCACAGGTTACAAAACTGATGAGCAGGCAACTAAACTCATCACTGAATTGTCCACCAGTGATAATGCCACTACTTCCCACTACACCTTGGTGGATGGAGTGCTCAGATACAAAGGAAGAGTATGGGTTGGTCACAATGAAAATGTGCAGAAATCTATCTTGAAAGCCCTGCACAACAGTGGGATTGGGGGACACTCAGGTACCACTGCTACCTATAACAGGATCAAGTCACTGTTTGCATGGCCCAACATGAAGAAGCAAATTGAACAGTACATACAGAAGTGTGATATCTGTCAAAGAGCAAAGGTGGAACATACTAAACTACCAGGGCTACTACAGCCTCTGCCAGTTCCTCATCAAGCATGGTCAACAATATCAATGGACTTTATTGAGGGCTTACCTAAGTCTCAGAACTATGATTGTATTCTGGTGGTCATTGACAAGTTTTCGAAATATGGCCATTTCATTCCATTGTCTCACCCATTCACAGCTCAACACGTTGCTCAAGCTTTTGTAAACAACATATACAAGTTACATGGTCTTCCTGATGTTATCATCTCAGATCGAGATCGAATATTCACCAGCAATTTTTGGCAAGAGCTATTCAAGTTGACTGATACTGACCTCAATATGAGCTCATCCTATCATCCGCAGACCGATGGTCAGACGGAGAGACTAAACCAATGTCTGGAGACTTACCTGCGCTGCATGATACATTCTTGTCCAAAGAAGTGGCACCAATGGCTGCCTTTAGCCGAATTCTGGTATAACTCCACATTCCACTCTGCATTGGGAAAGTCTCCATTTGCCGTGCTGTATGGCCAAGAACCCAAGCATTTGGGAATCCGCAATGTCTCTGTCGAACCAACATCCACCGTCCAGGAATGGTTGAATGAACGTGCAGTGATGAAACAAATTCTTCAGCAACAGTTGCAGCGTGCTCAACAACGCATGAAACAATATGCTGATCAAGGCCGCTCTGAAAGAGAGTTCAATATTGGCGATTGGGTGTATCTCAAGATCCAACCCTATGTGCAGTTGTCTATTGCTAACAGAAGCAACCAAAAGCTGTCATTCAGGTACTTCGGGCCATATTTGATCACTGATCGAGTTGGTGCCGTGGCTTACAAGCTACAGTTGCCAGAAGGAAGCAAAATCCACTCCGTAGTGCATGTCTCACTACTAAAGAAAGCTGTCATCGACGAAAGTCAAGTAAGCTCTGTCATTCCTGATTTTCAGTTTTCTGATTCTCCTCCTGCATGTGAACCTGGCAAGTTCTTGGAGAAGAGGATCATTCAGCAAGCTGACAAGAGTGTAGTGCAAGTGCTGGTGCAATGGAAAGAACTCCCAGAAACCATGGCTACCTGGGAGAACTTGGTGGAAATTCACAGTCGCTTTCCTGACACTGCGGCTTGGGGACAAGCCGATTCTTATGGAGGGGGAGATGTCACGACCTCAACTGGGCCAGGCCTGCCCGACGAACCAAGCCCAGAAGAAGACCAGCTCATGGGCCGAGGAAAGCGTCAGAAGAGGCCAGTGGACAAGCTAAACCTGTAGAAGGCGTATTCTGTGAAGTGTGTGTTTGAGGCCTGCGTGCCATCTCGCTTTATAAGCGCTCGTGTGCCCTGAGGCGGATATCATCGATGTAATAGCTATTTGCTAAGAACCCTAAACCCCAACAACATTCCTCCCTGAATCCTCTAGATTTCTATCCCTAAATCCTCTCAATTCTTGCTGAGTTATCATGTTTGTGACACGGAGGTAGCGACCTCGGCGGACGGCGTGGTGATCCGCGCGGAGGCCATCCGAGCCCGGCCCTTTAAACATCCCTCTCGGTCCCTTGTCCGATTTGATGAACCTTACGCCGGCAGACCTGGTGGCGGCCACATCCGGCATCGAGCGTGCGACGCAGCTCGCGGAGAGCGGAGAGTGGCGGCCGCAGCGACGCGCCGTACCTCGCCGTGCTCCCCCGGGACCTGCATGTCATCGTGCCCATCGTGGAGGGAGGCATGGCCGGCCTCGAGGAGGACGATGACCCGGAGGCCGCGGCCACTGCGTTTCGCGAGCTCGCGCGGCTCCGGCACCCAACATTCTTCCGCTCATCCTCGACATGCATTTCAGGTGAACTCAAGTTGACTATAGGACTCTTTTGTTCAAGATGAAAATCCTCTGTTGGAATAATTTAGTTCAATTAGCGAATGTGAACTGAACAAAGCAAAACAATTTTTGTAAGTGATGCTCGTGCTCCTTAGGTTGCGTAGTGGTCATGTATAGTGATTACCGACTGATGTCTAGTAATCAAGACTGTATGACTGTATTGCTGGTTGTTTTGCCTGTATGGCTGTATTGCTGGTTGTTTTGCCTGGATGGGGACGGGAGTTGTTTGTTCACAACTTTGATGCTCGCATTTTGCTGATTAGTGGTGGTCACTTTTGGCTAATTAGTGCTCATGTGATGCCCATGTACTATGTGATGTACTTTTACAAGTACAACTGACAATGAAGTGTAAACATATTTATAGTGACAAATATAGCATCCCAGTTGCATTGCATAAGTACTTAATTATCTTCTTACAAAAGGTTCCTCTCATATAGCTACTTACAAAAGCTTGCATTGATGTACCTACTTACAAAAGGTTGTACTGATTTAGCTACTTACAAAAGCCTGCACTAGTGTATCTACTTACAAAAGCATGCATTGATTTGTAGCTACTTACAAAAGCTTCCTCTGTCCGATCAACTACGTACAAAAGCTTGCACTAATTTAGCCCCGAATTATGTGACCAAAGACTGAACTGCAGTCTCATATAACTCACGATCACAACTGAGCCTATCTGGTAGAATGCCTAGCTCCTCCAGCCTTTCCTTGTTCATGTGAGGGATGGGATATTTGTTTCCTCCACCAGATTTCATGACCTCAATCATGCATCCTTGTAGGGTCAGATACACTCTGTTTAGAAGTGCTGGATCATAATTATTAAATTTCTCGATAACATTACTGATTAGCTCATCCATATTCTTAGAATCCGTATCGCTTGTCAGTGATTGGAGTGAAGCAAAGAAGCCTAAATCAAGGCAATTCAAGTCCGGTGAGTTTGCCGGCTGATTAATGAGGCGAATATCAAGTCCGGTTTCTGCTGCAGCACGAGCAAAGTCCGGATCGTCCACAGGCACATGTGTTCTTGCATTATCTTGCTGAATCCATATAGTCCTGTGTGCATGTTCTCTTGGCCATTTTGCTCTGATAGCTGGTAGCACTTTAGAAATCAAATATGATCGCATTATATTTCTATCAACATTGATAGACTTGGTCACTAGTGTTCCTCTCTCTCTCTATTACGACTGCGCCTTTTTGCTGGCTCCTAGGACACACAACAGCAGGGTTCAATTAAACAAAGGAATAAGAAACTAATATAATGCATAATGATAGAAAATATGTATTTGATCATAGGATAGGTGTGGTACCTTCCTCACAAAAGGCCACACGTCTATCTTCTCATCAAAAATTTGATTACCTCTTGCATCTTTCATAGGTTTTGCAACTGCTGCCAGCATCATGACTTTCCCAATTGAATTTATATTTCGTACAGTTCTATGCGGGTCCTCCTCATCTGCTAGCAAATAAAACTTCTTTCTCTTCTTTGTGGCGCCGAACCACTTCTCATCTATGTGGATAATGTTGTCCATTTCAATGAACTTAGGATCATGTGGCAAAGTACTCTGATCAAGCATTGAAATACACCATCTCAACCTTTCTTTCTTATTTGCTTCGTTCAGGCATGGTTTAAGCAAGTTTGAATGCCTTCTTATAAGGCCACTTTTGAACTATCTATGCAGCGAGCTTTTTGACACCCCTAGTTTTTTAGCTAGCTTCTCTAGACTAGTCCTCTCGCTCAAGGGAATTCTAGCAATTCTTGATAGATCAATTTGCATCTTTTTTCTGCCACAGCGTTTGGGCTTCTTTGATGATACATCAACTGGTAAACCGTGCCTAATACACGGTTGGGCTCTTTCCCAAAGGCGTTGTACTGTACGCTGACTGACATTGAACTGGTTGGAAACTATCCTTGTGCTGTCGGGATGCAATATCCCATTGTTACTTATCGCAAGCAATGCTTCATACATGTTTTGCTTTTCTCTGTTTGACTGCTCTTTGTGTGTTCTTCGTCCGTTTGCATTTTCAGGAACCTCTTTTTCGTCATCCGAGTCTGACAGCTCCTCTTGGTCGAAAGCAACGTCCACAGCATCAGCGTACACACCATAGTCAGCCAGGTACTCTTCCATGGCATTCATCTAAGTACGTACATCCTCCTCCATTGCATTCTCCTCATCTGAACAAAGTCATGTGTGCATAGTTGAATCAGTAAATAAATGAAATGAAATAGGTTCAATCAATAAATAAAACACATGTGTCCACATGTTATCGTCTAAAAATATATAACAAGCACATGTTATGAGTTACCATTCCTCTTTTATTTTGTGTCAAATTTTTCTTCCAGGTTGATAAGCTATCATTCAAAGAACAAATGGCATCCATTTTGTTCAAACTAGGCCACTTTGACAAATCTGAGAGAATATACAGATCCTTGCTTTTTATGAATCCGGACAACTACTTATACAAGCATTGTACGAGCATCCTCGCAAGGTAACACTACTTATACAACTCAATAGAACCAAATTCTCATTTCAATGATCATGGTATAATTAAGAGGAGTCATGTGTTAATTCTAAAATCCTATCAACAGGCAAACATACTGGAATTATTATTTCTAAAGCTAGAAGACTCGATTAGGACTTCTGGATGCTTTCCATGAAGGTAATCCTGATCCATAGTGCCTGACAATTATCACCAATGCATCCTCATTCAATTTTGTTGCTTATCACTCCATTGCTGTTACTTTTGCAACGCATGAAATAATTTAGTTGTTGTTTAATTCAATGCCGCTTTGCAGTCCACAGAAGGAGCCTCCATCCACACTATCGTGGACTCTCTTTTTGATTTCCCATATTTCCAACTAGTTCAGTAGCCTAAGGAAGGAAATAAAACAAAGTAATCTTAACAAATTTTGTTCTGAATGTCATGTGTTTGATGATAAAGCAAAGTCTCCTTATGAGATGAACACAACTAGTTGCAAGGGCATTTCATTATATATTAGGCAACTAGAGAAGGGAGGAAGAAAACTAGGAGCATTTCATTGAAAAACATACTTGGCTGCAGACCTCCTTCTTCATCATCTCCAAGTGTAATGTTTAGATCAAAAGGGTACAACTCATAGTTTTCCCTTCTTAATGCAGGTTCACTTCATCATACTCATGCAGCTCATGCACAGGAGGAACTCCATCTTGCTCATCCACAACCGCTTCATTCAGATCTATGGCCAGAAGCTTATGCTTACGTAGGATATCTTGGTCTCCCTCCAATGGTAGCTCATTCAAATCTATGGCCATGTGTGGGGTGTATGTGTTTTTATGGCTGCCTGGGTGTTCAAAGGAAGCAAGTGTTGAAACAGGCTGGTGTTTGATGGTGTTTATTGGCGTGAGGTTGCTTCAAGGCAGCCGATGGAAAGTTGAATTTATTTGACGGCTGTGGTCAGTTTTAGTGACACGTGTGTGTTGAGTGTTTGTTTATTATTGCTAAATGTGTGGCGCTATTTTTGATTTTGCTTTTGCCGCCACATGATATAGGCTGGCGTTGCCACATATAATAAATAAATATATTTGTTTGTTCTATGTGTGCAATCCTTATGTATTTTAGTAATTTTAACAAAAGCTTCTCTCCACCCTGCTGTGGCAGGCCGATAATTAATTGGGGAAGGAGGGAGTATTTGGTTTTGACATGGATAAAAATCCTGACAAGCAGCCATGGCCCTACGTGAAAAAAGGTCGATGTGTGGTGCTGGTAGTGCCAGGTGGCCTGTTGCAACAGGCAGCTATTGTTCGTGTTTAATGCACTTGTACCGGATTGGGAGAAATTACCAACACGTGTAGAGCAAGCAGTCTTTGGAAAAGGTGTGGATGTGCTGGTTCTTTTTTTTTTCTCTCTACGTGATGGTGCAATAGTACTACAATATAAATTAATTAAAATCTTATTTTTCATGACATAAAAAATCATAACGAAATAAATGCCTTATAAAATAGCTCGTAGGACACATCAGCTCGAAAGACAAGAGTAATTTGGTCTATTTAAATGTTCTCTCTTCTTTGTATAAGAAAATGAGTATTTTAATGTTTTGGATGTTCAATGGCAAATTAGCACAACTGAGTAGTGTCTTCTGGCATAAACACATTTGAGTGGTGTCCAAAATCAAATACCGCTATTGAAGGATGTCCACTGACAAATTTTGCTTATTATTATACTACTCCTCTCCTTTTTCTTTGTGCCGAACACGTACTAGCATGTTGATGTAAAAATTGCAAGTGTTACTTTTTTAGGAGTTTCATGTAAGGTGCAATCATGCAAACGTTTTTAGAAAATACATATAGAAGTTTGAGAAAAAATGTGAAATTAAGCATGTGTGTAGATGACATAGAGAAACACATGCATAAAAAATTTCAAATCCAAGAAAGTGACAAAATCATGATGCAAGGGAAGAAAAGGACAAAATAGTGTAGTATATTGTTGTATTTTACCCCTTTGCACTTGATTTTGTATCTCTCAAAATAAGACACGTTTAGCCCTACAATTTTTCATGCATGTGTCTCTCAATCTCATCTACACACATGCCAAATCTTAGTTTTTTGAAACTTCTATATGTATTTTCTAAGAAAGTTTGCACGATGGCACCTAGTGCATGGTTTGCACAACATATTTTCTCTTCATGTTACCAATTGAATCACCATATTTTAAATTGCACCAAAAACACACTATATATAGATAGTACAAATTCAAGGTCTAAAAAAATGCATACAAGCTGCAATAAAAAAGAGAGATTTTGGTGACTAGTCACTTCTTGCAATTGTTCGTGCCACAGTGTTGTCTCTCTTTGTGCATCTTAAAATTTACGTGAAGATAGATGATGACATTAATATCTATGCATATTTTTAAATTATAAATTAAATTAATTCTTAGTCATGTATTTTTATTTGATAGAACAATGTGGCAGTTCAATAGATATGCACTCGTGCGTGTAATAATTGGTGCATGAGCTTATGCATAAATTGAATGCATGAGTTGCAATAAAAATGAAGAAGTATGTAAGTCAGCTGATATAGGTTGGGGAAAGGGTATGTACAATAATTGCAGTATTTTTCTTTTTTGCGGGAAAAGATTTTTGTTGTTATACTCTAGCATTAGTTATTCTTACACATTGATTTTTGTGTGACAGTAATTGATTATACGCTAATTGCATGAGTGACTGCCATATCGTTGGAGTTATTTGGCTTTTTAATTAATACTAGTTTGCTTCCAAAAAAATAACTCAAGTTTTTTTAAGATATATTTTGAATGTTTATTACCTACACCTTGTTACTGTTGCTCACTTGCACAAAAATTTTGGCACTGAATAAAAAGAGCGTGCTACCAACAACCCTTCTGTAGGAGTAGGTACAATCCATTAGCACAAAACGTAGCACCAGAATGAACAACGAAGCAAATATTATCCTATGATTAGCAGACAAACATATGCCCAATCTGCATTTCAGTGCGAGAATAGAAAATGAGACAGTCATCAAGCATCTGGCGACTTCGGGGGACTTCGGTGAAAAAATCTCTAAGTGGAGACCGTGAAAAAATCTCTTCTTCCTCCACAAGTGGAGACCAGGTACGGTGTGTGCCATGAATTCTACTGACAGGTGTGGGCCCGTACAAGGAAGTACTTCTTCTGTTTTTTTTACTTGTTACTAGATTTTACTGTAGCAGCTTTGACCGTCTTTTTTTTAAAAAAAAAGTTACAGGGATATATAAAAACATATGATGCTAATAAAGTATGTTTTATGATAAACCTAACGATATAAAAAATCGAGGTGTGTGCACAAATATTGCAGAAAAAATAGAAGGTCAAAATTGCTACAGTAAATTCCAGTGACAAGTAAAAAAAACAAAGGAAGTATATTGCTTTTGTGCTGCAACGTACTTTGTACGTCAAAAGTATCTTTACTCAGGGTAAGCCGGCACACATCCCAAGAGCTCCCAGACGCAATAGAGCCCTTGGATATATATGCGGCGCCATGGCCCCTAGGGGTCATTTTAACTTTCACGAAAGCTTTCTGCCCGTTTGACTCTGTTGAACGGGTGTCACCTAAAGACCCAACACCTAATGCCTTTGTCGATCGAAAGATGCGGCAGCCATCAGAAGAACCTAGAACCCTCCACGGCAGACGGTTTCGACTTCTGAGGCCTAAAGAGCGGCCGCCAGAAGACATCGATTCCGGCATCATAAGCCAACGGCAACCAAACAAGTATGCTGCATTTTTCCTGCTTCATCGACCGGATCGGAGCTATATGACAGACGGGGAGCACGTCGTCAATGCCCATGGCGATCACCTCCACCCCGGCTGCGCGCCGTTAATTCGTCGTCAACACCTACGGTGAACACGTCCTCTCCTGCCATCACACGTCTTCAACAGCCTCAGCAATTACGCCATTTGTCGTGCGTTGTTCAAGCCCTTCCATTGGTGAGAGTCAATAACATTCCGATTCTAGTGCATATTCCCTTTTTTTAAACTAGTATAGCTGCCCGCGTATTTGCGCGGCTAAGCTTACAATACTATTTAAATATTTTTATATTATTGTAGAAGTTTAACATAGTTTATTGTTATTACTTATTTTATAATATATATTTAGAAAACAGTAGAAAATATATTAGAGAATTTCTCACCATCTCTCAATTTGAGTGTGAGATGAGTCATCATTTATTTTAGATTGTGTCTTATCTAATAATATATTTGAATTTATTTTAGAAGTGAGGCCGGTTCAAACATGGCATGCTAAATTAACTGATGTGATGATAGGAAAAAAGAACATGTCATGCTACAAATAAATATTTCAAAGGAAATGTGTCATGCTAAATAAGAAAATAAGCCATGTCAGCTAGATATATCACAATGTATTTTTATAATGGTGTATTTAGAGATCGGGATTAAGTTTTTATTGGATATTTTTATTATTCCAAAATATATATATTTTGGGCTCATAATGAAATGGTTGGCAAATTAAAAATAAGAATTAGAGATATTTTCAGCTACTTTTTATAATTCGAATTTAGTTTTTTTGGACTTGTAATGGCGTGGATGGTAATTTAGAAAGAGATGTGAAGGATATGTTTGGTTATTTTTATTAGTCTGAATTTAGCTATTTTTTAACTCATAATGGCATGGTGGGTAATTTAGAAATAGGTGCGAGGGGTATTTTGGGCTATTTTTAATTATTTCGAATTTAGTTGTTTAATAAATATTTTTAGGGGGTTCTCTGACTAATTGTTTTATAATGGCAGTAGTGGGTAATTTTCTCTTCTTATTTTCTCGGATTAACGTGGGAATTTCTAACATTTTAGAGCGAACATGGTGGCTGTTGACGGTCCTTAATGACCACTTTTACCACCAGCACCAGCTTATAAAAGCTATCAATCAAGAATAAAATGAATACTTTTTATGAACTAATGGCTTTCCACAAGTTTTGGTGATATTTTGATTACAAGATCATTTATGAAGGAAAATCACTAACAAACTGTGAAGGAAGAGGGATTTGGTCATGAAGATAAATTATCCAAATAATATATTTGACCTCACCATGTGAAATCCCTCTCCGAGATAGTTGAAATGGACTTTTGGTTTGCCCAATTCGGAGTCCGGGAGCAGAAATTACGACCCGCAGAAGATTGGAGGAAACGCAGAAAATTGTTGGCCGGCCAGCCTAGAGGTGAGGCCGGCCGGCCTATTTTTGTCTCTGTTGGTCCCGATCATCCTTCAGTGGGCTACATACATTCCAAAACATCAAGCCCAAGTGCCAATTACATAGATGAACAACCGACATACAGAGAGTGGGCTTTTTGGGACTAAACTTGACGATTACTCCACTTCTGCTGTCCCCCAGCAAGTAACCGACCTCCGAACCAACATCAGGAGCGCATCTGAGACGTCCACGCGGAAGGCGGGCGGTGTCCAAGCGCCATAATCAATGGCCGGTCAGCCTGACTTGGCGGGCCTGGCATTCCATCTTCAGTTATCCATGGCCACCCCGCCGCCCGCTCCCAAGGCGAGCAGGGCTCGTCGCCTTCCCCGGCGGCGAGTAGGGTGGCGGCAGCGGACCGCCTGCCGCGGAGTTCTCCTTCCTCGGAGATGAGCAGGGTCGCGCAGGGGACGGCCACCCGCTCGGGGAGGGAGAAGATTGAGACCGGATTTTGGTGGAGGCGGAAGGGAGATCCTCGCGCCATGGCCGCGAGCTTGTGCGTACGTTTGGCAGCCTGCGGTGGCCAGGCGGTGAGCTCGCCGTGCAACCCGTCGCTGGCGAACTCGACCGGGCCGGCGGGTGGCGGATCTGGATCTTGGGGCAGGGGGGCGAGGAGAGGCAGGGGAGGCGGCGGTGCAGACGATCGCCGCGGAGTTCTCCTTCCCGTTGTGGTTCCCAAGGCGCCGCGGCGACCCTCGCCATCGCACGGAGCACAGGAGCAGCTCGTGGCCATGGAGCTCACAGCAAGCGGTGGCAAGGAAGCTGGCACAGGCGGCCCCTTCTTCGCGCCATGGCGAGCGACCTTCCTCACGCCAATGGTGTTCCTCGCAGCGGTGACTGCCCCGGACGCGGCGAACAAGGACGGCAGAGCTGCCATGTGCGGGGCTGGCCATGGTGGACAGGAGAGGAATTATTAGGGGCATTTGTGTCTTTTCGTTCTTTTGCTCTTTTTCTTGGA